>JAQGCX010001238.1:0-11702 GCA_034700205.1 Plectus parietinus
ATTCTTGGTGAGACCGGCTTCACTATAGGACTGATGACGTCATGCTCACAGTTACGCCAGTCTCACCAAGAATGCATAACAAAAACGAAGAGCCTAATTCTCAATAGCTCAACAGTTTTATGAACAGGTCCCTGAGCAGAAGATACAATGTGAGAAGCAATGTGTTATTTAGTGCTACGGTGTTTCCTGGTATATGGCCAACGATATGCAGTTTCATCTGTTCGTTCCAATCATTCTGATTGCTCTGTGGTAGTAAGTACTCATGCAATACTGCTACAATTCGTTTTTACTTTGTCACTTTCTTCAGTTCGAACATTGGAGGTATCATATTGTCCTTCGGTCTTATCTTGATATCTATCGGCCTCAACTTCTATTCGACGATTCACTTCCGACTGTTCGCAGAAAACATTTTCGGAGCTCCTAAAGACACAGATCCGTTCGTCTTTTGCTGCTGGAGCATTTGAGAAATTAATTTTTTACAGACGGACTCCAGATGACCAAGAACTGAAATACTTTCAGTACAACTACTATGCTCCATGGATTCGTTTCCCTCCATATTTGATCGGAGTCGTCATCGGAATGCTGATGCAAACACGATTCGGTGCCAGACGAGCCAAAATTCCATACGTATGCTCATCATTTCTTTGACGGTAGAGTACTGTAGAAAGCACCGTAACCCCGGAATTTTAGATATGCAATAGTGACTAAATGTAGTTGTGGGACGTTTACTAGAAATGGATTTAGATCATACAAAGTAATGATACTGAATTCAATAAATTCTGGATTTTCACAGCGCGCTACAATCTATTGAGGGGTTTTCGATCGCTTTCCAGTTAACCGTTCGAAACATTCTGACTATACTTGCAAGAAGAACATTTCTTTTTCTTCACACATGATTTTTTAGGTGGTGAACATAGTGGGCTGGCTCGTAGCTACGGCGATTGGGATAGGTGCGATATTCGGTCTGTTCAAGTACTCGCAGGGAATTCAAATGGACGTTGGATTTCGAGCGGCATATTCGGCTCTCGCTCGACCTGGATGGGCACTCGCCTTGGGATGGGTGGTCTTCTCGTGCCACAGCGGATACGGAGGTTCTTTTTTACGCAATGGCGAGTGTTCGTTCAAATCAATCCACATACAGGACCAATCAATCGGTTTCTGTCGTGGACAATTTGGATGCCGCTGAGCAAGCTGACATACTGCGCTTACTTGTTGCACGTGTTCATGTACTACGTCATGAGTGGAACGAGTACTGTAAACTTGCATTGGGATGGAACCGGCAGTTGGGTAAGTTGAGCAGGCTATTGTCACAATTTTTCAAACGGTTTACCGGAAATTCATGGAACACCCCTCAATTGAATGTCGCGCGCTGTCAAATCCAGAATTTATTGTATTGAGTATCATTACTTCATATGATTTAAATCCATTTCTAGTAAACATCCCACAACGACATTTAGTCACTATTGCACAACTAAAATTTTGGGGTTACGGTGCTTTCTACGGTACTCTCTTTACCGTCGAAGAAATTATGAGCATAAATTGTCGACCGATCGATCGTTGCAGATTCTTCTGCGAATGGTTCCGTTGACGGTGTTCAGCTTCTTCCTCGCCTTCTTCATCAGTCCGTGGCTGGAATTGCCGTTCATGAAGCTCGAGTTGCTACTGCTCAAGCCTACACCCAGACACCGTAACCTCGTGGGTCCTGCAGAGAATGGCACCGCCCATGGCATCAAAACGGTGGAAAACGATGTGAAAACGGACTAATATTTTGCGCATGCAACTATGTATTGTATATCACGGTGATAGCGCTCAGTTTTATACATGGACACGTAATTGCACGTTTTCCAAAGGTCAAAACAGAAACAATCGGCCAACTCACGTACTTACAATGAATTTAAAAACGTGCAACATTAAAATCAACATTGCCATACGTTCTCGACTTAGACAGGAAAAAAACCGTGCGACCGAAAGAATGGAACTCTGGAGTGTGTGCGGCGTGCTCAAAGGAGACATAAAACGATCACCAAATGTGCGTGTTTATTGTTTTTCAAGCGACATTGCAACGGGCGTTAGGCGATTCGTCGTCGCCGTCGTCCGTCTGCGCGCTGCGAGATTCAAACTTTTCGAGCAAATGAGCCGGCGCTTCACTCGTCAAACGCCATCTGTCAATCGACCAGTAAGTAATTCATGTCACATGACAACAACGCAAAATTAGAACCTGTAGTAGAGAGCCGACTCGTAAGCGCGTTCCACGGCTTCGCGTTCCTCGGCGTTTTTCACAAGGGCGATATTTTCGCGATCGTTGCCCTCGTCCAGACCGAAGTGCTTCAGTTTCAAAAAGGGCAGCCAAAGCCTGCAATAGATGCACAACTGTAAACATGTTGTGTCAACCCGAGCCAAAAGTGGGCGGAGATTCCGACCCCCTCGAAATCCGGCCGAAGACCGGAAAAATACGGTATTTTGCAAATAAATTTCATTTTTTTGATTGCCCGGAAAAAATACGGTATTTTGCAAATAAATTTCATTTTTTTGAATGTCCGGAAAAAATACGGTATTTTGGGCATAAATTTGATTTTTTTGAATGCCCGGAAAAATACGGTATTTTGGGCATAAATTTGATTTTTTGAATTCCCGGTCAAAATACCGCAATTTTGGCTAATTTGCATATGCAAATTTTTGACCCCCTCAATCTTAGACCACAAGTACACCTATGTTGGTGTCTGCAAATCGTCGTACCAAGATTTGTGATCGTCGAAGAGGGCGAGCAAGAAGTGCGTGGTGTCGCCGGACGGACGTCGATCGAGCACGTCGTCGGGCGGTTCGGGCAGCGCGTCGCCCACCTGGTTCTGGCAGCTCTTGCGTGTCGGGTCGATCACCATCGCCGGCATCCATACCCTCGCTCGCATCTCCGCCCACACCAGGTCGCTCGACTCGAAACCGTCCAGCCCTATCTCCACCGTCTCTGAAACGAAAGCTTTTCATGGATACACTAAAATACAGAGACAATCACTCACCGGGCGCCTTATGTTTCCTTCGCGAACGTCGCTCGGGGCGAGCAGGCGGTTTGATGTCAATGTCGTCATCCTCGGTCGATTCGGCGGTCGACGAGTCTTCAGTGGCCGTTGATGGCCGACTAGTCGGACTGCGCGCATTGTCTGATAATAAAAACGAGATAAACAACTACTAAGACACTCAACCGAAGAGAGCGGTACCGGTGCGGAATCCGGCGAACGCAGCCGAATCGAACTTCTCGGATTTGAATTTCTTGTGAAGAATGGTGGTGCGACGGTTGACTCCCTTCGGGAGAGCCTTCGTGTCATTGCTCGGTGTGAGAAAGTTGGTGATTGGCATTTGCACAAGATCTGAAACTATTTCATCAAACAGCGGCGCCAAATGAACAACGGACTACTTCGTCTTTGTTTCTTGGCAGGAGGAACGTCGACTGTGCCTGACATACTTTTACCTCGTTTGCGAGGCGCCTTGACGACGGCCGACTTGCGAGCTGAAAAACGCAGGTCACCGACCTCACACCACCATTATCAAGTCTTCAAATACATTTAGCGTCAACAGACGTCGAAGGTTCCGAATCTTCTTCGGCCGCGACGTCTTCCGATTTCAGCTTCAGCTCATTGCCCAATTCAGCCTTCAGGTCCGCCAATGACAGCAAAGACACGTTGGCCGCGTCTTTCAAGAACACACTCGACTGCAAAGAAGAAAATATAGCCAGCATTTTTCGAACGGTTAACCGAAAAGCGATCGAGCACCCCTCAATTGAATGTCGCGCGCTGTCAAAATTCAGAATTATTGTATTGAGTATCATTACTTCGTATGATTTAAATCCATTTCTAGTAACGTCCCACAACGACATTTAGTCACTATTGCATATTTAAAATTCTGGGGTTATGGTGCTTTATACAGTACTCTCTTTACCGTCCAAGAAATTATGAGTATAAGTGAAGATTGTGGCAAGAAAAACCAATTGAAAAAACAAACCGATTGATCGCCGCCGCTCATTTGCATTTCCTTCTGCTCGGCGGCTTTGAGTATTTGCGATCCGATGCGTTTGAATCGGTGTCCGTAGGTGTAGAAAAAACGGTTGGACTTGTTGAACGTGTTGCAGTTGTCGATCATGAGTTTGAAGTCGGCGCGCATGTCGTTCACCTTCTTGTACTGATTCTTGGCGAGTTTGCCGCGCATCGTCGACAGATCCATGGGCTTCTTGATGATGTTGCGGTAGCCGGGAACGATGGCCTCGGTGACGGGCTGCGTGAAGACCCTGAGGCGGTCCTTGCTGGTGATCTTCTCGAGCGCGCGCTCCATGACGGAGCCCATGGGCTTCATGGCCATGTCGACAATGTCTTCGCTGGCTTGCAACTGAACAGAGAGCGTGAACATGAACACATAGGGTGGACAGTGGAAAGAACTTTCTCTCTATTATCATAGAACTCTTTCAAAAACAAAATTAAAACCGGAGAAATACTAAATTATTTGATGAAGGCAAAAAACCAATTACCAAGAATAAATTATATATTCTTGATCACCCAATATTTATTCTTGGTAATTGGTCGCAAAACGGACCGTTCAAAACGGGCCGTTTGAAGTATGCCCAGCCATTTATCCCGATACACGGGGCTAGACATCGCCTAGCACTTTGCTAAATAAATAAAGAAAGAAAGAAAGGAAGAAAGAAACGTGCATAGTCTCGCTTGAGCTTCTCGCGTTTGCGGATAAGTTCGCACAGGATGCGGACCTTCTCCAAGTTGCGACGCATAGTCATGAGCTGATTGGTCTGCTCGCGACTATCGGGTGACATCAGATCGTTCGACGCTCGCGTTGCACATCGACTGTGGTGGTAAACCTGCAAATTCCAGCGTGAAAACCCCACATAGGTTGGCCATGAAACATGCCTGCAGCCGTCTCAGCAATGGAACGCCGGCGCGTGCTTGACGCTTTAATGTCCAGTAGGGAAGTATGCGATCCATGAAGTTTCCCTTCCCAGTCAGTTTCGCTTGTGTTCCGATCGCTTCCACTCTAAATTGTGGTCTCGTTGCATCACCAGAGAGTTGGGATAAAGCACTCACCTCTCTTTAGGTATCACTGGAATGGAAACTTGAGGGGCGGAGTCGCGATTCTGCGCCAGCAACTTGCGCGCCTTCTTCATTTTGAGTTTCTGCATTCGCTTGCGCGCCTCCATCACCTTCGTCTGTCGTGAATCGGCCGGCGCTCGCATCACTAATGACGTCTCCATATTTTCCCTGAACCATCGTATTTATAGACAGAATTTTTCGAACGGATAACTGGAAATCGATCGAATATCTCTCAACTGAAAGTCGCGCGCTGTCAAAATCCAGAATTTATTGTATTGAGTATCATTACTTCGTATGATTTAAATCCATTTCTAGTAAACGTCCCACAACGACAATTAGTCACTATTGCGCATCTAAAATTCTGGGGTTACGGTGCTTTCTACAGTACGCTCTTTACCGCCAAAGAAATTATGAGTATATATAACAATAAAATGAGGAAATAAATTGATCTAACCCGTCGTCGTCAGCGTCTCCGATGGCAGGCGCGTGCAGATCGCAGTAGACAAACTTGCGAACAGTGACGGCGTCGTCGCCGGACTTGGAGGGCGACTTGCGCGACTCGACGCGCATGTACAGCCCCGCGCTCTGCGCACACGTCACGTGGAACGCCGTGTAGCAGCTCGGCTGAACAGACGCGACATTATATCAGATATTTTTTCTTGTTTCGTGAGCAAAAACCGTACCTTGTGGCACTGAATGCAAGCGCCGACGCCCTTCTGCTTGCACACAATGCATTTGAGCTTCCATCGACCTGGCGGAACTGTCGGCAAGCCTTCGATTGGTTCGAGAAACACGGTATTAGCGAAGTGGACCTGAAAAAGTGCACGGATATGTTTCAGATGGATCATTGAATTCGCACCTCGGGAACCCATATGGCGCACACAACATGCGCCCAACGGCCATCTGCTGTCTGCTTGAACGCCCCGCCTGAGTTCGGACACAGACAGCAATCGACCGTCACTGACGGCGACAACTGACAACGACGGCACAGCCACTGTCCTTCCGGTATATATGGCACGCCGTAGCACTCCTGAAATCTCCCGATTATTCCATCAGGTATAGTCAGCATTTTTCGAATGATTAACCGGAAATCCATCCAACACCCCTCAATTGAATGTCGCGCGCTGACAAATTACAGAATTTATTGTATTGAGTACCATTACTTCGTATGATTTGAATCCATTTCTAGTAAATATCCCACAACGACATTTAGTCACTATTGCAGATGTAAAATTCTGTAGTTACTATGCTTTCTACAGAACTCTTTTGACCGTCAAAGAAATTATGAGTATAAAAGAAATAAAACGAACCTGATGCACGGGAATGTTGCACATGTCACAAAACATGATTTGGTTCGCATTGCTGCCCTCGCCATCCTGAAAGAAGCAATTATAGGAAGATACGAAGATCCTTTGTTCAAACAAATGAATCCATTTATCGTGCGCGGGTGGGAGCTAATGAAACGCACCAGACAGACGGAGCAGACGGCATCCTGGTCCACCGGCGCCTTGGTGGGAACGCCGTGTTTCACCGACTGGAAATGGCTTTCTTTCTCCAGTCGATCCATCACGAATTCAAATGACGCCTCTGTGACGAGCGGCTGCTTCTGCTTCCTGCGCTTTTCGTTGATCAGTTCGAGCCACGCGTAATCCTAAATGCAGTGCTCGTCAATGACTACCAAGCGCCGTGCCAACCTCTTCGTCCATGTCGTATTCTATCAGTTTGTCGAGTTCAGTCGTCGATTGCTCCACAAAGTTCACATAGTCGTTCGGCAACGGCCATTTTTTCAACGAGTAATTGCTGAGTTTCTTGACAACTGTCTTCGGCATCACCGTTTCGTCGCTGGGCTTACTGCCCTGCAAATCTAATTGTGTCTTAATGCAAAACCGTCAATAGTGCATGTCGAGTATTTCTCATCTTTCCTCCCTAGTGTCCGATGTCTCATCATTTGCGCATGTATAATTTGTTCTGCACTGAACTGTTTGTATCTAATTGTGTTTTGTTCGCGGTTAACCGGCGCATCCGGTAGCTTATGTGCGTCATGTGAGGACGCTGACAAGTCAATCGAGTAATACCAGCCATTAATCATCATTATTGCTGGCACAGTGACAGACAAATCGACCACGCCTACGAGCCTACAATTCCATCCTCGCATATAAAGACAGAAGCCGTTCGCATCGTGGCAGCCTTTCAGTCGTTTTCTCATGTTTCTGACTAGACGAATCCCATTAAGGGATGAAACGCGAGAGCAAATGTTAGAGACCGGCACGATGGGCTCGTCCTTCATATCGCGACACTTCGTTTGCTTCGCCGCGCGCTCCTTAGTTCTCATCAAATATACCCCGGTTCGCTGACTAAATCGCAATTTCTAAGTGAGATATGTGGCGTGCAAAAGACACCCGCCTCGAAGACGCCTTGTCTGCTATTCCTTGCAGAGACATTAGATCGTCATAAACTCTCAATAAGGAAGTTGGCGCGCGCGTCTTATCAATGAAACGATGGATAATCTAAATGTCTGGAGTTTCAGCGTCATTCAAACTGTCCAAGTGAATCCCGCGTTTGGCCACAATGAAACAAGTGCTGGTGGCGATTTCGACTATTCTGGCACTACTTTTCTGGCACATGGAGCAGGCGAATGGAGCCACACTGCACAGCCAAGTTCTGCACAACTTGATGGCTAAGAATAAGGAAGGGGAGGACGCGCCCACCGACGCTACCACCGACACCTTGTTGCGGCAGTTGGAAAACGTGTGCGGTCAAGATCATGAGTGCAAGCTCAAGTTGGTGCAGCTGATCGAAGAGCATCTGGACGCACGAAAATGACACCTACAGCGCAGAGCTGATCGTTGTCCCGATTGTTATTGTTTGTATGAGCGCACTGACAGTAAACGCAACAAGTTTGAACCGACCTCGTAGTATTTTGCGAGCACGGCGCCGAGGCGCTTGTCGCTGGGGAGCGTGTTCTCGTCCGTCACGATGTTCAACTCGAGCGGATCGAGAATGCTCAATCGCCACATGCGTCCGTCCACCTCCAGCTCGACCATCTTCTGCGCCTGAGCCACAGACATGGCCGTCTGTCCGTGCCGTCCGCTCGGTGTGGCACAATTGGTTTCATCGCCGTCCGAATCTCAAATCAGATGTTCAATAGGTTCACCAAAATAATAATATCGATTGAACTTTAAAATCTCAAAATCACCGTCCGAATCTAAAATCAAATGTTCAATGGGTTCGCCAGAACAATAATATCGACTGAACATTAAAAATTACAAAGCCCGGCTACTGCAATCTCTTTTGGAACAGTTCTCTCCGTCAACGCTTCGTCTTTTTTGAGACATCAGCAGACGACAGCCAGGCAGAAAAATAAATAATTCTATTCCCCTACCATTGGCTAGACGACGCTGCTTGTTTCGTTCTTCTGATATGGCGTTTTCCTCGTCGGCGTGACAGCTCTTGATGTGTTTTTCGATGCCGTTCATCGACATGAACGGCTTCCGTTTGCTGCACACTTCGAGGTATGGACATCTGTACGGCGGTTTGGTCGCTCGCAAATGGTCGTAAAAGACACTTAGGTCGAAGTTGGGATCTGTCGCCGACCACATCTCTGCAAAATTTCAAGTCAAAAAGAGAACTTTCACATCCAAAACTTCCAAATTTTAAAAATAGAGGAATATACCAGAACATTGGCTACAGTACGCAGCGCGTGTCCATCTCCAAGTCAATTTAAGTCCCTGAAGTCTTTTTCCATTTGGGACCCGGTGCGCTCGATCATGATATAGCACTAACCGCACTTTGCTTCGAAGACTACTCGCTGGCTCTTCACCCCTCAACGAGTTGAAAGGAAGCGAGCATTATCTGGTTTTCACGAAAAAAGCACTCGTAACGATTGAACAGGGCTGGTTGATAGCACAACAGATCCAGCTGCTATTGAAGAAATAACTTTGGTAGCACAACAAATCCAGCTGCTATTGAAAAAATAACTTCGGTAGCACAACAAATCCAGCTGCTATTGAAGAAATAACTCTGAGAAACTGTTAATGTTGCTTGCTCAGTCTTAAAACGAATGGTTCGAAGAATAGAAATAGCCCATAGCGATGCTGTCGGATATTCGGAGGTCATGAGACCACTATTTTGCGCAAATTCTGAGGTCTTCTCAATCATAATGGGTTCGTCCTTTGGCAGGAAGCGGCAATGGCACTAAGCACTTGATTCGATTAGGGTCTGTTTACTTTGAAGACGGAGAAGAAAACCTCGTGACGCAAGGATAATGATGTTTGAATCGGCTGTCACTCATCAGTCGCACACTACTGGTTAGAGCAACGATCAGTTCTCTGGGGTCCACTATTTACATTGTTGCCATTATTAGTAAAATCGTTTGTCACTCAGACATACCATATTTTCGGAAAAAGTGGCACACGCAGAAATAGTGACACATGCAGAAATAGTGGCATACGGTCCAGAGGGTTTAAAATAATAGTGGCACTGTGCCACTATTTGCGAAAATACAGTCGTCACATTACGATAATATGCATCGAATACGAAAGAATGATTTTCGAAAGTACTGCAACTCTTTCGTAAAAATTGCATACTCAATGTAATATACAAGGGTCAGGAGTGATTGGGTTTTCTATTCGTGAACCCTCTTTTGCGGCAGAACGCTCGCTTGAAGACCTTTTCTCGACTTATTGTTCAGCTGGTCTTTTGTGGATGATCAGAAACAGCTCGAAACTTCCGGGAAAAATGACTGTTCTGGATTCTGTCTTAGTTCGTTCTCCTTAATTTATGATTTACGCACATGATAGACTGTAGCGTATATGAATTTTCTGAATAATGAGATGTGGCATGTGCTATTCTAATGGGTTCGACGCCCCGTTTCCGAAGTTTGTCAGCGCGAAAAAATGTTGAACGGCGACGATCAATCACTATGTACTTGGTCAGCCTACATTGGCAGAGGTTGCGCGTGATTTGCGGGCGCCATCAGAACGTGTGATAGGCACACTTTGTAGTGTAAAACGCCGGACTCTGATGCAATCAACTAATGGATGGAATTTGACGCGTCGACCAACGTCAACCCGACTTTTTCTTACACTGATACCGGGCCAAGTACCTCTTACGCGGTCCGGTTATAGGCCCAGAAGCGATGCGACTGTCACGCGCCGACCGCGTGCTCGACCTCCCACGTCGGCGGCCGTTGGCCTGCTGCCCGATCAACTCGCATCGCCGTCGCATATAACCGTCCGCAAGCGGATCTCTACTCAGTCCCGTCCAGAGTCCGTCGGAACTAGTCGTCGTCCCTGCCAGCGCTACCATGTCGGAGAGTGAAGCCATCGTCGTCGAGCAACCGTCCGTCCCCGAAGCTTCTGACGCCGCAGTCGAAGACGTCCCGGTCAGCCAGGAGGACGTCCCTGCTCAAGATGGCGCGCCAGTAGTACACGACGCGGCGCACGAGGAAGGCGGCGCTCCAGCCGAAGATGCGCCGTCGGAATGATCAGCGTATCCGGACAAGCGCCCGATTCTGTCCATCTCACCTGGTGTTCGTCCGAGCTTCCCGTCCCGTCCCTTCTCTACCCCAGTGCCTGAACTGGTCAAGTGCTCATATGTAAAGCAGTTGTAGTCATAATACACTATTTTATTGTCTGTACGCCTTTTTCGACGTAGGCAATGGTGCTTGTACATTGTATCACTACATGAAATAAATAAATCTATCGATCCATCCGTCATTCGCAACATTACAGCTTCACTCACTTCCGTGTTGCGTCTAAAAAAAACATCAAACGAATCTGGTTTCAAACAAAATCACGCGAGAAATCGGCAATGAAGATGATCGATTAGTGCAACGGTACAAAGAACACCGACTCTTCGTCACCGCACGTGAAAATGAGCATGGAATCACGCAGACCCAACGGCGATCAGAAGGCGATTCGATTCATCAAGCGTTGCAAAATAGCTCGCAGCCAGTATCAGTCATGTGCCCGAAATAGTAAGATCGTGAATAATCGACCGATGAATCGTAAGTCGCAATTCAGAAGCGATAATAACGGTCCAAATGCATCCGTTGACATAAGCTGAGCAATCAAAGTGCGGCCGGTAACGAGCTGCTCAGCGAACCACCGGTAAAGCAGCCCCTTCTTCAACTAGTCCTGTAGTGATCGTTCACGGTGTAAAGGAAAACAGAGCGACCGGCGGCGAGATCGCTTTGATTTCAGTTTTGTCAACAGCAGCGGAACAAATATAGCCCCACCCCTTTCTTCTGCATTGTGCTATTAATCCGACAAGTTCATAGCATCACGCTGCGAATTTCAGGTAGTTGATGTAATCGATTGTAATTGCCGGTTCATCCGAGAAACAGTAGTTGCAATTATCCGCTTCGATTTGCGACACATCTACCAGCTAACCATTGCTCCAAAGCAAACAAACAAATATTCTCAATCAGTCAGCAGCTCTTTTTGTCGCTATACATACAGCAGTCCACTCGACGACAAAAAAAAACAAGGATTCAGACGAATCACCACAAAAAGGCACTCCCGTAGTTTTTGGAGTGATAAATCAAAGTCGACAGAAGGTAAGTGAATTTGACCGTGAAACTGCTGGGGGAGGGGTAATTTGACACGCTGAGTA
>JAQGCX010001239.1:0-11699 GCA_034700205.1 Plectus parietinus
CTATGTTAAAATTTGACTGAAAAATTGAGTTTTCGTAAGTTTTGGGAACTTTCTTGTTGTATTAGACTACTCTGGGCGAAGGGGAGGCCCTCTTCCGCCGACCGGGGGGCTCCCGAGGGGCCCTTTTACCAGCCGGTGGGCCGGGGGCCTGGCACTTAAGTGCCAAAAGTGCTTGGGTTAATCCGGCATGTGTCACGTGCTTTATTCGCAGGAGAAGACGCCTGTCGCCGATGCAGAGAAGAAGGGGACAGAGGGGAAGAAACTGGGAATGTCTAACGACGAAGTGGTTGCCGTTTTGGGTCACGAACTCGGTCATTGGGCGCTCTACCATACTCTCATAAATCTGATCATCACCGAAGTGAGTGCTTTTTTGTTGACGCTTAGCTTGTTGATAGTTGCCGTTGTTCAGCTGAACCTGTTGTTCATGCTATCCGTGTTCGGCTACTTCTACCAACAGAAGAACCTTTACGTGGCCTTTGGATTCGACACCCAACCAACGATCATCGGTCTGCTCATCGTTTTCCAGTTCATCTTGTCGCCATACAATGAGGTAGAACCTTCTTTGCCAAAGACTTTCTGTTTATGTTTTTTGCGCACACCGCTATTATCTGAATTGGTGGTCGCGTTTGTCCTTTTCGCCTCGAAAGTTCGTTCTTCAGGTACTGACGTTTTTGATGACGTTGATGACGCGTCGCTGCGAATTCGCCGCCGATCGCTTCTCAGCCGACTTGGGCTACGCGCATCTGATGCAGACGGCGCTGATCAAGTTGGGCAAGGACAACTTGTCGCTGCCCGTCGACGACTGGCTCTATTCCACATGGAATCACAGCCATCCGCCCATTCCAGAACGTGTCGAAGTAATGAAGAAGTACGAATAGGGTGTCATCTTCGTCCAACTAGTATTTTGCTGCTCCGACGTTCATCGTTATTTCGTGTGTTTACGCGACGTTACCTTTATTACTGGATGCGTTTAACGATGGTGTTTTCAAGTGAATTATTTATTTTCAATAAAATAAGAAATTGCCTGTCATGGTTGGGTGCGCAACTGCTAGCTGTTTCGGTCAGCTTTTGGGTGAAATAGAGACCAGTACATAATCGTCTGTGCATTGATTCCTGTATTAAATTGGAGATCAGATGTTGCGTCTGTGTGTGCGTTCTGCGATTGGATGTCGAGCGACGGGCTACCTGGCGAGCTGCAGCAGACAGCCGCTCGTCCGACCATTCGCTACAACAACGACCGAACCCGAGCGAATGGCTGCAGATGTCGATGTAGCTGCTCTTCCGAAAGCCCAGCGTCGGTTCGTCCAGGAAATGCAGCGCGTCAATGAGGAGCGCGTTAACAAAATCCATCGGCGCAATAAGAAAAGCCACGTCATGTTCGCCGCCATCGTCCTGCTCGTCATCAGCATCTACTGCTACACCATCTACGCCGTCAAGCAAGAAACTTTTTTGCAAGAGATTGACGAAGAAATGGCGCAAGAGGACGCCAAAAAGGTTCTGGTGCAAAAGTAAACTGCTTGTTGGTGGCAAAAATTGGTTATAATCGCTTTTCGTGTTCTGTACGTAGATGCGTTAGATGACAATATAGCTGATCGCCTTTCATTGCCGTCTCAACAAAAAACGTAATCTGTCCAACAACATCAATCACGCGGGGTAACATTCTGTAGCGTAACCGATCATTCCGCGTTGTCCACTTGTTCTTTTTCTTGATGGGCCCCGTTGTCGTCGCCCTCGTCGTCGTTGAAGACGGTCTTCTTGCCTTTGCCCTCCATTCGCGGTCGCTTTCCTCCGTTGCCGTCATCGCCGTCGCCTTTTCGTCTTCTATCAATGCCACGGCCACGACCGCCGCCACGACCGCCACCTCTGTCACCGCCACGACCGCCGCCGCCACGACCGCCGCGGCCCCCTCGTCCTCCTAAGATAAAAAAATGAAGCAATGAACCTTCACTAAAGTGAAGTGAACACCAACCTCGACTGTTTCGGTTATTCTGATTGTTGCGGGCGAACTTGGCTTCTTTCTGGGCGGTGAAGTCATCCCAGTATTTCGTCTCGGCGTCTCCTTCGAGCACGGTGGCCGACAACTCCGAGTCGTTGACCATCACCTTGCCTCCGCCCGCCTCCTTCGCTTTCTCCCACGCCGTGGACGCAGAGTTCTCCGCTCCGCTGAATCGAATCTGCGCCTGAAACGTAAAATATAGTCTATCTACCGTGGGAATTGCGTCACTTACAGTAATACCTGCGCCATTAGGTATCTGACATACGTCACGGACTATTTTGCGCGGGAATTCAAACTTTAAAACATTTGAATTTCACACCACCCAAAATTAGCATATTAGAGTACGGTAAAGCTACAAAAGTCTACACAGGATACGACATGGGGATCCAACCTTGCTCAGGTATGCTCACAGTGACTGATAATAATAATGCAAGGAAAAGAATGCTCACGTCAGTTTGGCCTTTTTCGAACACGACAAAGCCGACGTCGCCAAACGGCTTGAAGAGAGCTTTTAGCGAGTCGATGGTCACATCCGTGGCGGGCAAGTTGGACACGTTAAGGACGAGTCCCTTGACGACGATGGCCTTTTGCGCCTTGTCGTCCTTGCCCTTGCGCTGCGGACGGCCGTCCTCGTTCTTCTTGGCCTGCTTGAGCGCCTTCTCCTCGGCGCGCTTCTGTTTGCTGTTCTCCTGTTTCTGTTTCCAGTACGATTCCCTGAAGTGAATCATTGGCAACAACAGAGTATCGCGGTCGGTAGCGTACTGCATCAGTTTGGTGATATCGTGTTCCTCGAATTTGTTGACGTCGTTCTTGACGAACGCCTCGCAGGCCTCGCGCGTGTCATATGTGACGAACACCGAACCCTTGAAGATCCGATCCGGCTGCTTCGTGCGTCGCATCACCACGTTTTCTACCTTGCCGAACTGCTTCAAGAACTGCTGCACAGCGTCTAGCGTCGTTCCTTCTTGCGGAAAACCTTTCTGCAATTTACACGAATATGTCTATTTATTCACGGACAGAAAGTCAACGAACCACATAGACGGTGCGATGTTTGATCTTCTGCCAGTATTCAAGCGAGTTCTCGGGTAGTTCGTGATCCTTGGCGCGACGCAGTTTCTGGTTGTCCTCGGAGACCTCAATCAGTTTCGACTTGGACTTGCGCAACGCAGCAGCGATCTCGTCGAAGTCGGCGCTCAGTGTCTTCAGTCGGTTGAATTTCACCATCGTCGACATTGCGATCCCTAAAACAAAGTCCAACTCAGGTAACCGGGGTAAAACTCGAACTTGGGCAACCAGGTAAAACTCGTTTACTCGGGTAACCCGATAGGTAACCGGGTAAAACTCGTTCACTCGGGTAACCCGGTAGATAACCGGGTAATACTGGTTTCCTCGGGTAACCCGGTAGGTAACCGGGTAAAACTCGTTTACTCAGGTAACCCGGTAGGTAACCGGGTAAAACTCATTTACTCGGGTAACCCGGTAGGTAACCGGGTAAAACTCGTTCACTCGGGTAACCCGCTTGGTAACCGGGTAAAACTCGTTTTTTTACCATCATGAAAGCAGGAGAAATCAAAATCGGTTCATGAACATTACTGTGATCGTTTAGTTGGTGTAGCAAAATCATCATTAACTTACAGCCATTGTCTTTCTTCATTTCTTCTAGCAGGAATCGATCGCGAGGCAGGTTGATATCGCCAAAGTAGTACTAAAAATTTCGGAATTAGGCTAGTGAGGTAAAAATACGCGAAAAGGAAGGGAACTAACCTCCACTTGCTGAGCGATTTGTTCTTCGAGCTCGGTTGGCTTTTCAGCTCCATTTTCCACCTTCGCGGTCGCTGTATCGTCCGTCATTGTTTCTCTTTGCTAATCGGTCTTGTTTCGTCGAGATAACTGTTACGATTACGACCTAAATTTGATCATTAAATTTCGTCATTCTGAACAGCGAAAATGTGCGCGCACAGATTTCCGAAATCGAGCAGACAGACTTCACCCAAAGCGGTTGCCGCGCGGGTTTTACGCAACATTTCGATGCAATGTATAGAACGGTACGGTATAAAACCGCCTTGATCTGTTGAAGACCATATCATTACGAATTGATTCAGACAACTTTCCTCATACTTTTATTCGCATCGACACAGTTAAGTTACTCAACAACAACAAAACAGCATGTAACAAACGCGGCAGGATAGAAAACAGAAGTGATTGAACAGATCAAATCGTGTGAAGCTGTTCATGATCGAAAAGCTCTTGAGCAGAAGTGAATCGACGCCCACAAGACACGCACGAAACGCTGAGCCGCAATGGCAATTCGTCGATGACGCCAGCGGCGATAGGGAGCGACGATTGCGCAAAGTGCACCGCCGAGTGCATCTGCAGCAGAGGGGCCGACACGGCGGCGTAGTCGCAGAACGCACAGCGAAGTTCCCCTGAGAGCTCGCCACCATGCCTTCGGCGATGTTGTCGCAAGCCGACGGTGTCGGAAGTCGAGAATGGACACATCGGACAGTGGTGCAACGTCACTTTCGCTGAAGCCACGAAAGAACCATTGGGTCGCCAAGATGACGGAGGAACTAGCGGCTTGGTGAAAATGTGCGCAGTGGCCGTCGCGCCGCTAGAACCGCCGGCGGTAGGTGAAGACGGCGACGGCGACGATTGCACCATCTTGACGACGGAAGTACGAGGCACCATGGTCACGCTGATCTTGCCACTCGTCGTCCCGTCAGACAGGATACGGCGCACGAAGTGGGTGGAAGGTGACGTTTGTGGCGACACGTTCACCTTGACGCCGTTGATGGTGGCCGTGTGGCTCTGTTGAACCGAAGTAGCCGCCGGCCGGACAAACTGCCGAACAACGATCGGTTTTCGGAAACGCGCTCGCTGAGTGGCGGAGGCGGCCAGCTGGTTCAGGTACTGCTGCTGCGTGTTGAAAGTGACGGGCTTGGTGCGCAGATTGGCGGAGGAGGCGACGGCGGCGTTCTGCATTTTCCTCTGCATCTCCCGACGTTCGAACAGTTGGCGCTCGTGCGCAGGTACTTTGTCCGGATGAGTCTTGATTCGATGGTGCGTCAGGTTGTACAGTCTGGTGTAACTGTTGCTGCAGTCCTGGAAACGTTCAAAGGTTTTGAACATCAGAGTAGCATCAAATGAAATTTACCTCGCAGCAGTAGCGGACTCCGAGATGCGCCACTCGACGATGTTGCATCAGATTCCGTCCGTGCATGAATTCTTTGTGGCACTCGGGACAACGCGTTTTATCCATCTTCCCCATGATCAGTTTTTGAACTGCAGCTAGTTTTGAACCAAAAACTTAGTAATCACGTCGAGCACACTCCGAGTCTGACGGTTCGATAGTCACACGCTTCCGTGCAGACGACACGAGCCGCGTCCCTCGCCGTCCGCTCTCTGCATCTGGCGGCGACCAATACTGCATTGGGCACAGCTGGCCGGCACCCAGAGTGCGCGCCGCCCGTCCAGTCTGCATTACGCGCTGGGTGGCGCAGCAGGCGCAGGCTACTGCGCCAATTCGAATCCTCGTCAGTCAGTGGTATTAGGTTGATTCATAAGTCTGTTGGCCAATTTTTTTCATGACATTTTTATTATTATCTTTCGCCATTCTTGAAGCGAGCGAAGTGGTTCTTGCAGATGTTGTAGGAGATGATGCCCTCGCCGTATACTTCCACCAGTTGGCGATGGGCGTCGATCGCTTTCTTGTATTGTTTCGTTGTGAAGATAATAATGAAAATGTCCTGAAAAAAAATTGGCCAAAGACTTATGAATCAACCTAATACATAGGTTCTCAGAAAGTGCCAACAGCATGTTCCCGAGGTGTGTTCTGGTGGAAAAGTTGGGGGGTTAGCATACTATACCCAAAAATTTGCATAAATCTAGTTACGGTATGCAAATTTATGCAAATTTATAGGTAATTTATGCAAATTTTTGGGTAATTTATGCATATTTTTTCCGTCTTTGGCGGAAGGGGGGGTTAAAAAAACTCCACCCACTTTAGACCCAATCCCCAAGGCTGGATTAAGAAACGCAGTTTTGTCGGGGAGCCTGGTCTTTTTGCCGAGGTGACAGGGAGGTCTTTTTGTACGTAGAAAAAACGAAAAAAATTGCTGGGGGGCCCTCTTCAACAGGCGGAGGGCCCGGGGGCCTGGCATTAAGTGCCAAAAGTGCCTGGGTTAACCCCCCCCAAAAAAACACTTGAGGCATGCTCCCCAATTCCCTCTGACTGTGTTTCATTTCGAAGAAAATAAATGAAATTCCCCATTCTGCTTTTTTCATGCGATCGTACACTCTGACAAAAAACTTTCATTATTTCTCACGCTAATTTCAAACTCAATCACATTTATGATAAACTGAAGGTGAAAAACGGAATTGTTTTCAGGTTTCTCCATCTCGTCAGTACTACAATGATGGTCCTCAAGCTGAAATTGAAAGTCTCGATAGCATACGGCCGGAACCGAATGCCACTACATCGATAGTGACAGAAGTTAAAGGGTTAGCTTCGTCGTTATTTATCGGATATTGACTTATAGTTGTTTCAGTAATAAATCAGAGAAGACTGGAAAACGACTAAAACAAAGGCTCTGCTCACTGCAATGAATACGTCGTGTGTGATACATACATCTATTTTTTGACTATTGGTCATCGAGTACGGTAATTAAATACGAACGATATCCCCAGTCACTAAGATCCCTTTATGAAAAACTTTTGGCATCCAAATCTAAACATGTCGGCAAAATTTAATAGATATTAGCTTTCACAAAAAAACTCCGACAAAACTTTTACTAAAATAAACATGATACAGTTTTTGCCACTTGATACAGTTTTGACCTTTGATGAGAACGGTATAGTATTTGTGGCAGTATTTCTGATTTTTTCCTTGTGTTTGCATGTATTTTTTGAAATTTTATGTGGTATCTCTTGCATTGTTGCTGCTGTCATTTTGAACACAATTTCCAGTTCGCAGTTGAACTGAATAAAGTTTGACCTTTGCACGACGTATGATTAAATATTTAGTTACGCAATTATGACCTATAAAAAACAAACAGATCAATTATCCAACTCTTCTGCGACATGCGTTTTTGTGTTTTCTCATATGAGTTATTTTCCGCTAGGAATTTTTCGCAAACAGTTTTTTTCCAAATCTACCGTACTTCACGAAACTAGCTCGGTTCCAAAAATTTTTACTCTACCATACCGCCGAAACTTTACCATACCCCGAAACCACCAGGACGGTCCTAACGAAGAATGACTCATATAAACAGCTGAAGCACAACAGTTTTCCTTACTAATTATAATATAATATGACACTTGGATAGTTCACAGACACATTCTCACTGAAATTTAGGGAGTTCTTCCTGATTACGATCACTGAAAAAATTGGTGCAAGTCTCAACATTAGACAGGAGATGTTTTTTGTCTGGAGACATCAAGTTTGCTACTAACTACAACTTGAAAATGTCAACTTGAATATAGATTTTAACAAAATTACGCTGATGGTGGACACCAAAAATTACAAGTACCCACAGGTTTTTAATCAACCAAACCCCTTCTTTATCGACAGCAAGCCAATTATAATAGACATCAGTGGAAAAGCAAGAGCTGGCAGCGCAATACGCGAGTTCGATTTGATGTAGAAATGACTTTGGGTGATCAATCCAAAGACACTTATTTTTGTTGTTGGAGGGATCTTGTTTTGGAGACCGATCTGGGCGGATCTAAGTTCTAAGAGATCTTAAGAGACGATTTTTGTAAGGACCGAGTTTGGCTTGGCCCAGTTTGCAAAATTTTTTCCTCTGGTATCTGCCCCATAGGTATCTTGAGCAACTGTCGTCGCCTATATCGACAACTGTCATTGTTGTCAGCTGATGACAACTAATTATCGGTCAACGGTAAGACAGTGAGTGCCCACGAGCAGTTGGCTTGGCTAATCAGACGTCAGAGATACGCAGCAAAGGTCAGTGCCAGGCATTTCAATATCAGTCGCACAGTGTCGCACACGCTCATAGTCCCTTACTTTTGTTGCTTGGTGAGACTCCACAGTATATTGCGATAAATCATCGATAGCGGTGATTATAACGATACAATATCGATCGATATAGGCGAATTTTTTTATGTCGATATTCGCCAATATCGATAAAATTGACTAGTCCCGCGCGTTATCAACATAGACGGATTTGACTATGTTTATATTTACAGGGATCCTTGGGTAAGTGTGCAAACATACCGTATCTTCAACACCCCATTGCGTCCACGCTGGTATCTACCTTAGATTAGAATGGGCAGTCACTGCTCGCTCAAGTGGAGTCAAGCAAAGCACTTACCTCCACTATTTCGATGGCTTGCATTGCAATAACAGCTGGCTCAGCAGGAAGAGGCTTGTCAAGGTGACAACGTTTCTAAGTGGCATGGGGTTGAGTTTTGTCAACCCGTGGCTGTTTGAAGGAATGAAACAAACATCAGATCGCTTGCACGTCGGCAAAACTGTTGTTGTCGATAAAACCTCGTAATTTGAGCTTTAAATTGTTTATGTCAAAAGGAGCGTTCGATAAGCCGCCAAGTAAATGTATCCAGGTGCACAGGCACTGGTTTTTTTAGGAGAAAAACCCATCACTGGGTGAACTTAAGCTAGCTTTTTTGAAGAACAGCACTGATTACATTTTTACTGACGAACTTATCACCGATCCCAACACTTGAAACTTGAAAGGCGCTGATTACGTAAGGTCTCCGATACATAACAAAATTAATCACATTGGGAGAAGCAAAATTAAGATTTCATTATTCGACTAGGCTCGAGCAATTATACAATTCCCTCATGGAACAAGTTGGGGTTTGAAAAGCACAGTACACTTTCAAGAAGTCCGTAACTTGTCAAAAAACTCGTAACATTCTGTACTGCAAGAATTTCGCACATGGCAAAAATATGTTACGCTCACCGCGCCCCGCCCTCGATTCGTTTGCAATGAAAGGTTGATGTCTCGGGGCCAGCAGGCCACCCCAGGGCCGGATTTACTATGGTACTTTTCGTACTAAAGTACCAGGGCCCTCCGGCCCCCCGGAAATTTTTTCGTTTTTCCACGTACAAGCTCTAAATCCGGCCCTGGTCACCCCAAATGTCAAGCGATGGGTCCAAATTTCTTTTTTCTTCTTCCAACATGTCCTTGTTTACATTTTGCACTTTTTTTTAGTCGTGTGTCATTTTTCTGCGAAGAAATATTTGTTATTATTCTTCGGGCGTGAGCAATGACGTCATTGAAGGAGTTCCTAGTCTCCAAGCTCATTCCGCCGGGCCCAGATAAGTCTCGGCATCACACTTATCTTCTGCGTTACTGCTGAGTACATCGTGACGGGCGACAATCAGCGGGTATTGAATGCGTTTCTCGATCCCAGATCCCATAGCGCACTGCTTAGTCAGACCAAAGCAATCAGTCTGTTGCGAGACCTCTCCGACATCGACGTGGTGTTCTTGAATTGAACTCGGAAGAAAACGAACTCTTGACCAAAGATGAACACGGTAATAACCTTCCCAGTACTAACATCTTTATCAGCATCATTCCTTCATACATTAGTTCAAATATTCAAATATTCCAACTTTCGTTTGCCTACTGTTTCATCTATTTTACGAAACAATAGTGGTTTTATTAGTCTTTTTTTGGTGACTTTCTTCAATCAAAGTGTTAGCTTCAGCAAATATCTATTTACATAGGTTTGGGTGATCTACCCCAAAGGAGCCCAATATTATTTCATTAGCGGTGTGGTTACGTGGAGGTTGAAAATTTCACACAAGATATTTGGGATTCATTTTATTAGACTGTGATGCGCGTGTGAATGAGAAAATCCTGAAAATGCCCTACATTTTGCCAAGTTTTGAGTACTTACCCCCAACTGGTAGACCGAAGCTGGTACTTACGTACATATGTTCCAGATCGGGATTACTAGATATTAAGGGTCCAAAAACAGTATTCGCTTGAAGTACCGTATTTATTCTAATATAAGGACAGGGTAGCGGATGATCGAAATATATAAGGACTACGTAGTACGTATCTCTAATATAAGGACAGTCTCTAATATAAGGACAGGGTAGCGAGGGATCGAAATATATAAGGATATGTCCTTATAAGGGACAGGATGGCGAGGGATCGAAATATATAAGGGCATGTCCTTATAAGGGACAGGGTAGCGAGGGATCGAAATATATAAGGACATGTCCTTATATTAGAATAAAACGGTATTTAACCCGTAGACGGTCTACTACCCCCTCCTACCCTAGCACGTCCGTATATTGGATAAACTTTGCGTTTTACATTCTGGCGTTGAAGTTGATCTTATCCTTTTCTAGAGCTTGGAACGTCGAAGCGACTGGTCGATCGAGTCGTTCGCGACAGACCGCCGAATCCTCGAAGTGGAAGGCCCGCTGACGGGTGACGAAATTGACCTGATCGAGAACATCTACACTCTCTTCCTCGGAGGTCATCCAATCACGGAACGCGAGCTCTACGCGTTTCTTGCCTGTCTCAGTCGTTACGTCGGCTTCCAAGGCAGCGGCATGTGGACGAAAATCGCGAAAATGATCAATCGCCAAGAAAATCGCCCCAGAGAGTACAAAGATGGCAATGACCTCTTTCAAAGAGTTAAGAAAGCCTTCCCAAGAATCGCTAAGAAGTGATAGATTCTGTTATTTTCCA
This sequence comes from Plectus parietinus, assembly GCA_034700205.1. Lineage (NCBI taxonomy): Eukaryota > Metazoa > Nematoda > Chromadorea > Plectida > Plectidae > Plectus > Plectus parietinus. The sequence goes on from JAQGCX010001239.1 coordinate 10,687, forward strand.
TAGCAAATATTCGGGGGCGAGAGGGTGAACGGGTGAGACAAAGAATGCGATGTTTTGCAGTTAGTTGTTTCGTATGCTTGTTGCTTGATGTTTAGAACGCAGTTTGAAGCATATTTTGCGAATGAATGATAATAATAAAACTATATAGCACTAACCGAACCGTTGCTGAAAGAGACTGTTCAGAAACACCAAAACTACCAAAGATTGCACTGATTCATGTCGCGTCGACTCGCAAAATTTCTAGCACAGCAAATTGCGATGCGATTGGTATAATGAAATCGACCGTAATTGAATTTATGATTGCGTCATTGGTGCGTCATCATGACCTCGTTTGAAAACAGGTCACGGGATTCAATTCAAACCCATGCCATGATGCATGAAATACGGTAAGTACAAAATTCAAACCCATGTCATACATGCAGTGTGTAAGTGCCAGTGATGGGATCGGGTTGGCTTCTCCAATCCGAACCCGAACCCGACGGCTTTTAGTCGGACCGACCCGACGACCCGATGGCATCCAACAAACCGACCCAACTACGATTCGACCGACCCGACAAGCTAACGAAAACGGATGGCAAAAATAATTTTCCGCAATGAAATTTTTCTAATAGTCACCTAAAATTGTAAATTTTCATTGAATACAATAATTATAAACATTTTTTTGAAATTTTCGTCAGTTTTTTCTTGATCAGTTGACGTCATTTTCGTGGTTTAACTCCGTCGGGTTGTCGGGTCGAAAGAGTCGACCCGAACCCGACCCAACTCGAAAACATTCGACCCGTATCCGAACCCGACGGCTTGTCATCGGGCCGACCCGGAACCCGAGTCGGGTCGTCGGGTTGCAACCAGTGATGTTCAGGGCCGGCCCGGCCCGAAAGGAAAGTACCGAGCCCGGACCGGGCCCGGGCCTGAAAAACTTGACCGGGCCGGGCCGGGCCGATTTTCAGAGAAATTATTGAATATGATACTTCAAAATTTTTGATATGTAGAACAGCTTATTTAACTGGGTAGAG
>JAQGCX010001240.1:0-11694 GCA_034700205.1 Plectus parietinus
ACCGTACATGATGAGGTCTCGAAACGGTTACTGAGTTTTTTGGTTCAAACTCAGTTGTGTGAAGAGCCTAATTGTTTTGTTGGGCTAAATTAGAGATGAGAGTCTTATCGATCTTTTCTATCTGATATATGGCATATTTATGAATAACGCAAGCGAAATTTTTGTTATTTATTTGGGATATGAAAGTGAGCTGTGATTTTGCGCAAATATGAATTCTTTTGAGTGTTTTCGCACCATTTTGCATTATTTTCACATTGTTTAACTTTGACATGACATTATAATGTTGCAGTATATCAATTTTAACTGTGTTCTGTGATTAAATTATCCATTTGAATTTCAGCTACATTCCGTCGATCGTCAAGGAGACGGTGCCGACCGAGTGGAACGATAAGCAGCGACAGCAGGTGTCGCACCTGAACCTGGAGCTGGTTCACTCGCTGCGCGCGACCGACAGCGCCTTCTCGTCGGGCGACAGCGCCATCGACGTGTCCTGCGTCAAGTTCGGCATGCTGGCCGACGAGAAGGACCTCGATGACCTGATCGCCATGGTCGCCGAGCGCGGACGCACCATCGAGGACTCCGCGCAGGTACGGTACTATTTGCTGATGAGGTTAAATGAGTATTAGATCGGGCTAGAGTATAGTTCAACTTAATTTTGGTCTTTCATAGATTTGAATTTGATTTCGCGGACATTCGGCATCAAGGCTGACATACACTTACAGCGTGTAACTGAGTCTTAGGCTTAGGCTTAGACTTATTGTCACTCAATTTCTGCTTGAGACGCAGTTACACGCTATAAGTATATGCCCGCCTTGGTGCCTGAATATCCGCAAAATCAAATTTAAATCTGGGATCGACCTAATTGTGCAATTACAAATGCCGCCTTTCAAAAAAGAAAAATATGAGACCCGGTTCAGCGGAAATGCCTCGGGATTTCATAAACCCGTCATCTTTGTGTCGTCTCTTGGGAATAGAAACGTTTTCATTCGTTTTCTTGTATTGTATGTATGCTCATTTAATATTTAAAATGAATAGGAATATTATGTTTGCGTTAGTGAAGAAGAACTGAAATCAGTCAAGCCTGTTATCAGTTTCTCTGTCCATGAAATCATGAGATTGAACGATTTTTTGCGACTCAGCGCAGTTTTTCTGCAAACCCGTCCGCTTTGTGTTTCTGGTTGTCAATAGCTATTGTGTGGAATAAATAAATTATTAGAATGTGCCGAGCGGTGTTAACATTAATCAATATTATTCATTTCAGTACATGGAACACTTGGCCCAGATGATTCGTCAGGGAATCGAGGCGGCCAACGAAGATCTGCGCAAGGAAAATGATGAACGCCTGATGCAGGAGGTGGGTGATTTATTTTACTTCAGATGGAACGTAATTCAGGCCATATTTTTGTATGTATCTGTTCACTGCTTTTTTAATGGGAAGAAACTCCGGTCCAACAAATTGCTGCGCGGTTACGATACAAAAGCATATGCATTCTAAACCAAAGTTAGTGCAAGTATAGCTATGATACTAAGGTATTTGCATGAAAAATTTAATTTAATTTGGTCACTCCAGTCAAAAGTTTAGAGGGGTTGTAGGGGTGTATACCTGGTTCTATTACACCCTGTATATAAACTGATATCGAGTGACGGGTTTTCTTTATTTCATTGAATACTTGTACCAATAAATTTTTTCGGATGTTTGACTGATGTTGTTTCAGGGCGTCATCCGCCAGCTGCCGATGGTGGGCTCGTTGGTCAACTGGTTCTCGCCGATGGGCAAGGAGGCGACCAACATTAAAGGCCGATCGTTCGATCTGAAGACAGGTGAGCTGATGATGGCTAATCTGACCGCTATGTAGGGTGGTGTCACGGTGGAACTTTAATGCTTTTTGAGCGTCTTATTTATGAATGTTGGAAGCCATTATGAGACCCTTTTTTGGCTGATGGGAGACATATTTAGAATGAAATTAGACCGCATTTCATGGGTCGCACTTAAGACATTCTCGGATCCAGAATTTTGGGATTGCATACTGTAATCCAAATATTTTCATCAGAAGTGCGGAATTATTAGACGGAAGTTCAAGTTTTGTTGCTACTATTTGAATTGTGGTTCCTCCCGTGTTTGATGGGATTTGGTATGGATTACCCGCACCTTCCAAGTACACGAAAGTTGAATTTTTGAAAAAGAATTGGTTGATGAATTATATTTTCCTTGATTTTTCAGGCAAGATCTTGTCTACGGACGTACTGTATACGCACCGAATGCAGTTGGATATGGACAGCGATGGCACGCCGATGTCGATGGTGCCGAAGACGCCGATCGAGACTCCCATGCTGCCGCACTACTCCTCCGCCGCCGCCATCGTCCCCGACGCGCCCGTCGAGTCGGCCGTCGAGTCCGCTGTCGCCGATGACGGCGATGCGCTGAAACTCAACGGCGAGACTCGCTAGACTATTCTTCTTCAATAGCTGACAACTTTGCCTCGTTATCTTGAACCAAGATGTGGTGGAAAGGGGAAAATTCTTTCTGGAACATACGGAGTTAATGTAATGTAATTAATTCCCTTGTTAATAATGATCAGAAATTTTGTATTTGACCCTTCCATTTCATTCAGTTTTCATTGTATCTATGAGGCATTATAACTGGCAATTTTATTTGTCAGACTTCCCAATGTGTTCCCTTAAAGATTTTTCTTCTTTCATGGTCCATTTTTTGCACCTATCGGTTCAGCTGTTTGTTTCCATGCAACATTGGTCCTGTTAGGGTTTTTGGGTGGCATGGTATGCTGCTTTTTGTCCATTTTACTGTCATTGTGATCAAAGCGATTATATATTTTTGGCACTGTTTGAAAGGTTTTCTTTTTGACTATCTATTTGAACTAATTGTATAGGGGATAGGATACAGTCACGATTCCTTCTACCGTATTCCATCATACTATATTTGTTTTGTCGTGACGAGACCAATATTATACATGAAGGTCGGTAATATTGTTAATGTATTGTTGGTCACCTGCCAAATGGAGTGGAATTTGTCCGATTAGGAAACATATTTCGTCCTAAAACGCGACGAGAATTGTAAACGACATCTTTATGTGCTCTTCCACTGACTACATTCATTCCAGTGTCAATTGAGAAAGATGATCATGAATCACGATATGCACGGATTAAGTAGTCTGTGCTTGTTATGGTACATAATATTTGGTGTATGTCGAGGTTTATTACGCTCAAATACACCTGCATATGAGTTCTGACTTCTCTACTAAACGATGGAGGTAATAACATTGGATATACCGTAATCTTTTCCCTGAATCAATCTAATTACTGTATGTTGCCCTGTGTCGCGTGTTCCTTTGTTATTACGGTATATTTGTTGTTGCGCAAACTCTCTGTGATACGATGCATTGTTGCCTTTCAGGCCTTCGCGGTGGGAGAAAGAAAATTGGTTTTCTGTCATTTTTCGTGTGATACCGTATACAGCCGAAACCATTGCTGTGTGTATAAAGTCGTGTTGAGACTCGTCCTCATTTAAATCGTCTGGGCCACAGTTTCCATGTAAAAGACCGTATTGACTTTGAAGAATTTTCGATCAAATGCCGACAAAATTCTTTCCAATACGAAGTGTAACTTCATTTCCATTTGAAGTCAATACTGGTCTTAATTCCTAACAACACTCATACACCTTCACTCATGGCTTTTTTTTCCTTACATCAGTTTTTGTGCAATGTGGGCCATGTAATTGTGTTTGGTTGGTTCATTATTTGTATTCGATCCCTTGTTTTGACACATTCTTGTAATACGACTCTGTTTTTGCCCGCAACTGCTCCTATTTGGTGATCAGAGACATGAAAATGCAAGATTTGCTGACCGCTGAGCTCCATTGTTTCATTGTTGTGCTTTCTTTTCATTCGTGCAAACGAAAATAATAACATTGTTTCGAATTTCGTTTGGGAACATTAATACATTTGCTCGCGCAAAAACCACTGGCACAATTTGCGAAAAACTGTCTTCGTGAACTTCACGGGGTTCGCTCTCTGCTTTTGACACATAGCAAACGAATCTGCATGCAGAGAGCAGAACAAACACGATTAGCAGAGATTTCGAAGCAGATTTCGATCCCAAACTCGTGTTGAAATCGCCTGCGGGCGCAAGAAGCTGCCAAAGATGAATGATAATATTTCAAAATTGAATATCATTATATCAGATCATTATGACAACAAAAAATGAGAAGAATAATGATATAATTAATTAATGAGAATTAAATAATGATAATGATATTCGATTATCACAATAATATTATCATTATTACGCAAATTAATTATATCATAATCGTCACTGGTCCAGTATTTGTCAATTTCGGTCTCACACAGGGCTGGGTAGATGGATGGTATAGTGTTTTCTGCTTCTATTCGTGCAAACGAAAAAAACAATATTGGCTTATTTATCTCAAAGTGGAGCAAAACTTCTGCGGATATGGTAATTTGTGGACAACCGTTTTCGATGAAAATACTAATGCGAATAAAGATATGCGATTCGTCAGAATGGATAAAACTGTTTGTGTTGACCACATGATACGACCCGGATCTGTAAAGAGTGTAAAGTTGAACTGACAATAATAGATTGTAGACGACAAAGTAAATAGAATGATGAACTGCAGCAGAGATGACCCTTTTTGAACTTGGAAGTTTGAACTTTAAAGTTTCGTTGTTTCTTCTGCATCACTACCGTTACCGGTTCTGCGGCGTAAATCGTTTGGTAATTTCGGGTTCATCGTGCTGTATTTACAGGTATTTTCGCGTGTGTTTACCAATACTATCATTACTACCGTTATCGGGTTGTGCGACGTAAATCGTTGGGGGACGCGAAGCGCTCGTGTACTTTCGCGCTTTGCGCATCCAATGGCCGAGGATTTGGCGCCAAGTTTGAAGGGATAATTTTGCGTCACAGGCTATTGAGCTTATATTCGAGAAAATGCGGTCGTTCTGTGTCCTTCCTGACTGAGGGGGTGTCGGAGACTTAAAAATGCGGACGACTGACGCTAAGCGGAGATGGATGTACGTCTTTCTCTCAACAACGTAAATAGATGCTCGTTTTGAGATCCTGTTTTATCTGATATTTTTGCGTTTGTTTATCAATAGTATCATCACTACCGTTATCGGGTTCTGTGTCGTAAATCGTTGTAGGACGCGAAACGAACGGGCATTTTCACGCTTTGCGCACTCAACGGCAGACGATCTGACGCGAAATTTGAAGGGCAATCTCCCGCCGCATGTTATTGAACTTCTATTCGTGAAAACCCGATCGTTCCGTGTCTTGACTGAATGAGGGGGTGGCGGAGACGTGAAAATGCAGACGACTGACGCTAAACGGAGGCGGATACGCCTGTTTCTCCCAAGGACGTAAACAGATGCTCGTTTTGAGACCCTGTTTTTATCTGATGTCGCAACGAAATCTCAACCGACTGCGATGCGGTGTGCAGCGATCAGACTACAAGAACTACCTATTTAGCAAATTCGTTTTTATCTTGCGAAACTTTAGTCCAGAGTTCAGTTCCGTTTGTGACGTTCTCGAAATTACAAGTCATCTTGTAAACATGTTTCCGTTTTCATTTGATATAAAAGTATCATTGTTTCTTTGACAAACTCAAACACTAAACGTTCTTTCAGATCTGCTTTCGATTGTTGTTGAGTTTTGTTGGGAAATCGTTTTTCCGCTTGTTAAGATAATGAAAGGCAACAAAATGGATGCAAACGAATTGTTATCATTTTCATTGCTTCTTTTATTGTTTGCATTCATTGCGCAACAATCATTTCTTTCTTTTGTTATTTGCTTGGCAATACTTGCTGTATTATTTGTGAATTATTGCCCTGACAACTTTTACGGCAAGGCATCATTTTTTCACTGGAAGAAACAGTCGCAATTCAAAACAGTTTTTATTCGCTATCATCTGCTTACAACACCGGTAGAAAGTCAGTGTCATTTTCTTTGTCGATGCGACATGGAACACATAGACAACACGTCAGTTGTGAAACACTTAACTACTATTTGCTTTCGATCAGGATCAAATGGATATCAGGTTGGGGAAGGAAATTCAGATAATTTTACTGAGTTAAAGCTTGAAAAAATCGAAATAACACAAGTTACGTACCGTTCAACAAAAAGATCACTGAAAAAAATTTCTGTCACTACGTGGTGAAAGCGTTTTTTATCCCCTCTAACTTTTTGTCATCCCGGGATCTAGAGCCCTTAGGGATTTCTCCCCCTCACTCATCCCCTCGTGTCCATATGTGCGCCTGACTCTTTTAGAAGACAGATAGAATATATCTTGAAGTTATGGGTTCAAAGTCGGTCTACCACAGAGATAGGCATGGGAGTAAAGGGGGTATGGGGTATATATACCCCACGGATAAAGACGTGTTCGTCACGTATTGGCGAAAAAAAGTTTTTGACAAGCACTGAATAGAATAACTTTTTTTGGTCAAAAATGACGTCATAAACTCCCCCCCCCCAGACCAAAATTGGTGCCCATGTCTGGTCTACCCTATATCGAATCAACCCATCTGACCATAACATCAAGTAGTAGATGTAATGTAAGCACAAAACGGAAGTTGCCAGTTTTAGGAAGTTGCCAGTATCAGTCAGAGTTTAAAATCAGCTGGGCGAATGGAAGAAGAGCGTATTGTCGAAGTCTCTAATTGGGATGATCTGCCAGTTGCTATTCGATTGGAAGCTGATTGGCGACTGACATATATTGAACATATTCATCGTGCTCCAGCTGCATGAATTCTCAACCCTTTCTTCGTTCAATGTTACTCTGCTCAAGAAAAGATACTGAATACCGGACGGTGAAAGAGAATGGAATTGGCGATGGAATTCAGTCATTCCAGTACGATAGAGCTTCCATTTCATGGCCTATATGATATCAGAGATGAGCGCAGCATAGCAGTGCTAGCTTAATGGCTAAAGCACTCGCACGCCATTTGTATGATCGTAGGTTCGAATCCTGCCTGCATGAAACTAGTGACAAATGAAGATTTCAGCAATGGAATACGGTTTCACTCGTCTTTATTACAGTACCTCAGATTGAAAGATTTTCTTACGCGGATTTTGGATTCTCATCATTGCCAATAACCATTACGTCTGTTACAATATGTTCCAATTGTTGTGCAATTAATGTTTTGAAACCATTGTTGTTACTCGATTACTATAGCTTTTTTCTTTGCTCGTTGAACGTTACTATGGTAGAGTAAATGTCAGACACAAAATCTGTCGGCCTGCGCAAAACAAAACACAAAATCTGCTCAATACGAACGAAGGATCGCGCGCATGCTCCATTGTTGTTTCGGTAAATAATTTTCTTAGTTGGTAAAGTAAAAGTCAGTAAAATTCTTTGAAAATTTAGTCGATAAAATAAAGAATCGGTAAAAATCTTTTACTTTTAAGTCGATCAAGTTGGTAAAGTAAAAAATTTTCTTTTCCTATGTTAGTCGGTAAAGTGAATAGACGGTAACGTCAAAAATGTTCGGTAGTACACTGAGATAACATTACTTGCAACATTAATGCTGGGCTTTCATGGACATCCTGCTATTTTTGACAGTTATGTTTTGTTCGAAACATCCTGCTATTTTTCGAAACGCCGTTCGAAACATCCTGCTATTTTTGACAGTTATGTTTCTATGTTTTTCGACAATAAAGCGATGCTATTGACTGTCGTACAGTATGCTTAGGCTTAAGCTTAGCTTTGTGCTTAGGCTTAGAGTCACCGATGGATCTATCGACCCGATGGATCTATCAGCACGATGGAACTAACGACCTGGATTTTGACAGCTATTAAATATATCAATCATGTCAGGGCCACTTTATTTGACGATGGATCAAACGACTCGATGGATCTATCAACCTGGATTCCTGCTCGCAACTGTTTCGATTACAGTCGAAACTGGATAAGAGCACAAAATGCGTATCAATTGTTTGAGCACACGCCAACATGGAAACGGACTACGCAGAACTGCGTAGCCTCTTTGCGTGGTGGCGTGTGCTCAAACAATTGATACGCATTTTGTGCTCTTATCCGGTTTCGACTGTACCGTACTTGTCTGATCATTGTACGATCCCATGTGTCCTATGTTATGAAATTAGGCCAGAGAAAACTCTGTTTGCGTGTCTTCCACAATCGTTTTATTCGCTGTATTGCATCCGTTCTCATTGTTTTCTGTTCCAATCGAAAGAAAATGAAACAAAACTTGTTTCATCAATCTACCGTCCACAGAACCTACGGTTTTCTCTGAAATTTGTAGTTTTTCTTGCGTAGGACGATTCTTATGATCACAAATCTGTTCTTCTTCTCACGTCCCATTATACGTATTGCATCCTATTATATGCTGTGTTTTCCTATGTTTTAATACCACCATCCATGTGATGCGAAGTCCTCGTTTTTCTTTGAACCGAAATGTTACCAAATACAGTAATCTGATCTGCGTTTCGGCTTAAGTTGAGCGCGATTAGTTTAGTTCCTACGTACGTCCATTTTTGCGTTCGGTATGCCGAATCGAATACCATACCGAGGCTATTTTCAAATACCGAAAAAAAATACCGTACCGAGCTTTCATACCGAGCAAAATCGGTTCGGTATTTTGCAACACATATTGGCATCATAGAAGTGGGCAAATAAGTGAAAAAAATTCAAATTTCTGTCGTGTAGTTCAAAATTCGCAATTATTTGGCGGGATTGTCAATTTTTGTTCTTAGTTTTTGAATTCTCACGCTCACTTTTTCAAATTGTGGTGTTCTTTTGGGCCGAAGTTTGAAGGGAAAATACCATACCGATACCATACTGTACCGACGATATTTTGGTGAAAAAACCAACCGATCCGAACCGAAAATTTGAAATTTCGAAATACGGAATACCGTACCGAATACAAAATTACCATACCGACGCATCTATAGTAATTCGCTGTTAAAATATTGCAATAACCGATCGATTCCTTCTGTTTTCAGACGATTCATTGAAAGGCTCACTGACGACAATTACCATGCGCGCATTGGATATTCCGCAGCTGCTGCTGGGGAACCGGCCACTGATCGAGCTGGCGCTGCTGTGGGCGACGATCGCGACGGTGGGCAAACCGTGGCTGTACATGGCTGTCGGCGGCTGGCTCTTGTACAAATGCGTCACACAACGCGCCTTTCTGGGCCGCACGATTCAGACGCTGTCCAGAGATTACCAGTACGTTCCACTTTATTGCGCCACAATTACAAACACAATAACTCGTACACACATGCGCCACTGCGCTGTCGAATCATAATCACCAGCTCGCGTGGCGACAACACAAATTTCCCTGTTCCGCCAAATTTTTTCATACGTACGACTAGGAATCGACCAGCAATGACACGAAAAATTGCGGGAGGGGCTGGGGAATTTTCGGAAGCGTGGTCAGGTCCGGATTTTAAGGGGACGGGCCCTGTGCCACAAATTTAATGGGGGATCCGTAAAGGCAGCTTTTCTGCCGCCGGAGCTTTTTTTTGGATTTTCAGCGCCGCAGGCAAAATTTTTGACATTTTTCGCTGGAAGCGAAATTTTGATGTTTTCCGGGGGCCCCTAAAATAATTGGAGATCGGGGGGGTACTGGGCAGAGGCGTGGCAGATCAAGGGTCTGTTGGGGGTTGACAACCTCTTCGGTAGGTTACATACCCCCCTACACATAACCCCCCTACATGCACAAAAAACTCAAAAATATGTAGTGTAAATCTTTTAAAAAACATCGCCACTACGTGGCGAAAACGTTTGTCAACCCCCACAGTCGAGGGGACCAGGTTGGGGACCCTCTGTGGGGGGTTATATAACCCCCCACCAACCCCTCACCGCCCACCTCTGGCCCTGGGCCACGTGGTACATGTGGCCCACAGGTAATCCGGGCCTGAGCCTGGCCAACAAGCATGTGGGTATAATAACTGTAGAGAAATGTAAACACAGTTTAAGCAAATTTCGAATTATAAATATTTTTCTTTTAGTACGCAGCAGAGTCATTGTGCTGCCAGTTAAAAGAACCAACTGAAACTGTTGTTTTGCTGAAAGGCACACAGCTCAGCTAGGGCAATTTTTTTTCTCGAAACATTGAAAATGAACAATTATCATGATTTTTTCTTTAACGCAGCAGAATAGCAACGAATGAAAAACTAAATGCAAAATTTTCAGTGGCATCAGTTTACTAATCTCCTTGAGGCTTCATATCTTGAGACAATACCGTTACAACTGGCCACTTCACAAATATTACCTCGAAATCGTCAGAAAATATCCAGACAAGATCGCTCTAATCGACATTAAGCGCGACCAAACATGGACATTCACTGAATTTAATGCACTTTCCAATCAATTCGTCAATTATTTTATTGTAAGTTGGGAAAGCAATTCGATAACCGAAATCAGTGAAAATATTGTAGGCGAAAGGATTGAAACAAGGCGATGTGGTTGCACTTTACATGGAACAGTGTCCAGAATTTGTAGCCGCGTGGATGGGGCTGTCGAAAATGGGCATCATTACGGCTTGGATAAATTACAATTTGAAGCAAGAACCGTTGGCGCATTGCATCAATACTGCGCTGTCGACAGCCATTATTTGCTCACCTTCTTTGCAAAGCAGTAAGGGATAATAAACGAATATTTCTGTCAGTTCAAATCATGAAATTATGACTTCCAAAATATTAAGAAAATTGAGTACGTAGATTTCTGAATCCATTTCAAGTAATTTGCGTTCAACATGAGCGCCACTGAGTATCTGCTTGTTGAACGCAATTTCTTGAAATGGATTCAAAAATCTGCGTACTAAATTTCTACATTATCTTAAAAAAAATTATCGAGTTTTTGCCCATCCTATATTAGGAACGATTCAAAATACTCTATTTGTTTTGAATTTTCATTATAACGTTATTCATAACAATTCAGCGGATTACGCAATGAGTTTTTTGTCCAGGTGTTCGCGACGCCATGAAAAACGGACATCTGGCTACGACTATTCCGGTTTACGTCTACGGCGAAGTCGCCGCGGACATGACTGCCATCAATTTATCAAAAGAGTTACATCATTATTCGCCAGACGAGCCGCCAGCTAATCCCAACGTCGATTTTAAAAGTATGTCAGTTTTTTGGCTGTTGAGAACAAATATGAAAAATATACTGTGTTAGTTGAAGCTACAAGTGGACATTTTTCAGGTGTTTTGTGCTATATTTACACATCTGGAACAACAGGCATGCCGAAAGCTGCAGTTATGAAGCATTTTCGGTAAGTGGATCCAAGTATATTAAACTGAAGTCTACCAATTCGGCAGGTTTTGGAGGGAGGCAAGCACCCATACCTGTAACCGCCGAGGCGGGACCTAGCTACATACAGGCCTCCCTGGCCGGACCCCGTATGTAGCTAGCTACATCCCCCCCTCGCCGCCGAAGGCGGCCGAAAAAGGGTAAGGGTCCCCCCGGTGATTGCGGCCTTGGGCCGCAAGAAAAATTGAATTTTTGAATTTTGAAAATCCCGACACGAAGTACCGTACCCGACCGATCTCCCCCTCCCCAGTCGCCGGTCGGAGTGTAGCTGGCCTCGGACCAGCGTTACAGGTATTCAAGCACCCCTCAGCTGAATCGTTTCCATAATAAAATGGGTGCCTGTTATGTAAAAGACGGTATATTTACTTGCAGAATTTATTGGA
>JAQGCX010001241.1:0-11692 GCA_034700205.1 Plectus parietinus
GACAGACTCATTAGTCAACAAAACAAAGAGGATTTGATATTTTTGGCTAAATGCTCTTCTGCAACGCCGCCGAACCGTCACCAGGAAAACATGGAGTAATAAATTACCACAGCCCAGTTGGTAACTGCTTACATTACAATGGCGAACTGCTTATTATTGCTGATTCGACGAATATTGTTGTCGAAGCTCGATGAACTGAACTTTTAACGATGTTGCTTGAACAATTTCAGAGGTTCTACCGTACATTAAAAATTGGATAAATGCAACTTCAAAATGTTGGTCAAAACGTTGCATTTAACCGATTTTGCAAAAAATTACATATTACATACGCGTCAACTGTATAGAAAAGAATGGCGTTTCTTAGACATTTTATCGTAATATACGTATGAATTCAATTATACAAACAACAATAATCATGACATAGGCACTGCAATTTTATAAGAGAAGCACGGCAGGAACATAAACAGTCATGAAAACACAGTATTTTCGTCAGGAAAACATACATGGAACTAAGTACCCAGAGGACGACCAGCTTTTCTAGTATCGTCCAAGGGAACGTCCTTAGCCGGCGAACACACATTGAAACTGGTCTCATCTCATTTTGTAGCATTTCACAAGCACTCACTCAGAATACAAAATTTGCCAGCAGAGTGACGCTCTGCAGTTCGTGCACTATTTAAGACATGCCGTTGATCGTTCATTAATTAGCTACGATTGACTCACTAATTAGCTCCGATCTGTTACCGTGCACTATTTAATATTTATCCGTCGGTAAGGACGCCATGATTTTTATTGCAAGCGTGCATCCATCGCGCCCTACTCGACTACTCCAGCTGAAGTCAGTCGTGTCCCATTCGCCATGCAGCGCATTGCCAACGCCACGAATCTGCAATTTGCAATATTTATTTATCCGTCGATTGTGAGTGTCGCCTCGTTTGAATGTTCTGCACAGAAATACATGAATGTGAAAACATGTCGTCCAAACTGACTAAAGTAGGAGCGTCTAATTTCAGCCTACAAGCTGATTGCTCTACTTTATTATCATACTTTCGCTCGTTTGCATGCTCTGTACAGAAATACATGGATGTGAAAACATGTCGTTCAAACTAGAACGTCTAATTTCTGCCTACAAGCTGTATAACGTCTCGACTGACGAGCTACAAACTAGAACGTCTCGCTCGACTGTATTCATATAATTTTGAATAGGGGTTAACGAGCGAGCTAAATGAGAAGTCATAGCAGAAAGTCTTGACGGAAAAAAAATTTGTGGTAAGTTGGTTTAATTATGGTACATTATTTCGCCTTCGCTTGTTTGCATGCTTTGCACAAAAATACATGAATGTGAAAGCATGTCATTCAAATTGACAAAAGTAGGAGCGTCTAATTTCATCCTACAGGCTGTTTGCTCGATTTGATTCATATAATTTTGTACAGGAGTTAACGAGCGAGCTAAATGTGAAGTTAGTGATTTGAGTTGTCATAGCAGATGAATTCGTGATAGGATAAAATTTTGCGGTTAGTTGGTTTAATTACGGTACGCTATCTCGCCTTCGCATACTCTGTCGGATAAATGAGGCTGCTGAGGGTATTCTACTCTTATTTCAATGAAGAAAATGCGACCAATCGGTTGGAAACAGGCGACCTGGACTCAGTCCGCCTCGAACGACCGCCGCCCGCTTGAAAATCTCCAGAGTCCGTTCTGCGGTAATGGCGTTGTTGTCGCTGATTGCTGAGCAGTTTCGGGCGATTACCCAATTGTACGTTATTGCAGACGGATGGCAGATGTCTCGTCGTGATTAAGCGCCGTTTTTGGTTCTGTTTGCAACTTCCTTATTCATTCAACTTCCCTATTCAACTTCCCTATTCATTGGATCTTTTTCTTTCGTCTTTCAATGCCGACTGCTTTTAATTTGCAAGGCAAATTAACATTGGCCGATCTATTTTCGTTGCAAAATGATACTCAAAAGCGTGGTCGGGGAAGCATTTTCGCACGTCTGTGGGGACCCAATCGCAATGGGAAAGCAGTTTGTTGTTGACAAGAGAGTGGTTGTGTGGTCGGTCATAGAGAGTGAGTGTTATTTCCCAGATAGTTCATGAGTATTCAACTGGCCAGACGTTCTATCACATGGAAATTAGCTGATCGAGAACAGAGCGAATGCGGTAAACAGAAGCAGTGACGTAGCAGCACCGGCGATCACGGCCGGTGTGCCGTTTCTTCCAAGCCGCTGCGGGGCGCCGGGGAGACGGCGCTCATTTGATTGATGCGCGTCAAAGACGTGTATGACAAATCGGATTGATTGAGACCCGTTGCTTCAACCGATTGCCGATATCCGTCGTCCCGCGGTCGCAACGCAATTTGTGTCTCTGCGACCGCTCCGATGACTCGCGACTTTCACCGCTAGTTCGGTGGTTCCGTCCGCGCTGCTGCGGACCGCCCGGCCTGCGGCTGCCCGATTCTTCCGGCGCTCGAAACGGCGCGTCCGGGAGGGCGTGACAGCTATCGAGCAATCGGTAATGAGCAAAGTATGTCGGCGGCTGTGATCAGAACTCGCGGTTGTGCGCTAGCGGAGCGCCGCGCCGCGACGGCCGCAGATTGTGCCGACCCTACGGTGGCCGTTGCCCCCACCGCGGCCATATCAGCATCGCTCATCGCAGACCGGGTCTCTATTCCGAGCCGCGCCCGACCCTGCCGATCCATCATCGCCGGGGGAAAAGAGCCGATTCGAAACTTTCTGCCGGTTTCGCCATTTCCGAGCGCCAGCCCGCCAGTCCGGCGTGGTCGAGCGAAAGCGTCGCTAGAGAATCATTTAGCGGCCGACGACGACCGTCCTTCCCGATCAAAGCGCCCCTCCCGGCCTCGTCTGTCGGCGTGGTTCATTTGGCGCCCGTCGCGTCAAGCGCTTCGTAGGCTGCTCGCTCTCAGTAACGCTCGTTCTCAGTTCCGTCATGCAGAGGACACCGTTCTGCTAGTCTTCCCCGGCCCTAATTGCTCAAGTCGGCCCTTCCCGACACGTTCCGACGAGTCGACCCATCACTCCCGCGCGCTTACAGCCCGGCCTCTCGTTAGTTAGGGGAGCAGTCTCATAGATCATCCGTACGCGAGCATTAACGTTCCAATTCGATTTGGGGCTTCGTCGAAGCAGTCGAGCCGATTTAGGATGCCGTCGCCCATGGTGCAGCTGCGTCCAAGTGCGCGTCGCGGCCAGAATTAGCCGCAGCTAATTTTGCGCGCCGCCGACTTTGACTCGCCGGCTGCGACCTATCGTTCTGAGTGCCCGGTGTTTTCGAATGACGGAGTGGAAACAGCAGTTATTGCCACCTTTGCGACAGTTATCTGCGTGCGACCAGCTGAAGCGGCGCTGCGTGACCATCCATCCCGGTTACATCGTCATGGCGACTATCGTGATGACGTTGGCGTTGGACTACGGAGACTACGTGAACTACGCATGGACTGGATCGTGTGTCTTTGTATGCCGATCGGCGGGGGGTCTATTCCTTCTTTTCACACCTCGATCTATCGGGTTGATGAATGTGCATGTTGTTGTCGTACTGCCCCATCACTACACGACGGCAGATAGACGTGACTTAGACAAGAGTTGACGCTGCTGAAACCGACGAACCGACTCGACGCGCGCGCGCTTGATTAGCGGTGGGGTGTAATTTCGTTGTCGGGCCGGGCCGCCGGTTTCGCCCGCAAATTGTCGCATCTGTCGCCACCAGAACGCCGGCGCCCCGGCTGCCCGATCGACTGGACCGTCAAGTTTCAGTCGGGTCGGCAACCAGAACGACTCTTGGCTGTTTCGTTCAGCGCCGCCGGTGGTTACTCATCGATCGGCAGTCGTCCGCCCGTTCACTAGCGCAGTTCGTCAACGTCTCCGCTCCTCGATCGCCGCCGCCCATTCGATTGTTGATGTGGACTGGGCGACGACGTCAGATACACAGATTAGCGTGGTCCATGCAATCTGTCGTGTGGCGGCCGACTTAACTGCTGCACTGCTACCCAGTCATTCGCTTTGTCGCGTGCGGTCAGCAATCGCAGAGTGATAAGTGCGTCGATGAAGGACTAATCGCCGACTGCTGATGGGCGACGATTAACGATGGCGGTCGTCGGCTTCGTAGTACACCGGGAGGGTTGCCATAGCGCGACTACGAATAGGACAGTTGGCTGAGCCGTTGATTCAATTAGGACAAACAGCGGTGTGCGGTGCGCGCAAAAATTGCCCACGAGAAGCAGTCGGTAGAACGAATCGATGCGGCGAATGGGCGAGCACTTTTTCGGGTGGAAGATGGGAGGCGGAGGCGCGGCAGTTGCGTGTTCACGACAGAGAAGGACGCGGCGCGCGCGACCCGTCCACTGAGCGTCGTTGACTCAATTGCCCTCGAGCCGGCGGCGTCTGTGAAAGCG
Source organism: Plectus parietinus (assembly GCA_034700205.1). NCBI lineage: Eukaryota > Metazoa > Nematoda > Chromadorea > Plectida > Plectidae > Plectus > Plectus parietinus. The sequence continues at coordinate 4,406 of JAQGCX010001241.1, forward strand.
CCAAGCGCCTCTGTTGTTTTCTCTTCAGCCCGGCTGTCACCTCCGTGCGCCGCAGCGGCCGCGTGCACTGGGATAAGAGAGAAGCGCGTTTGAAGCGGCCGTCCAACGCGACCGGACCGCATGGCGGGCGTTATTGGGCGCGAGAAGAAAAAGTGCTTCGAATATCTACTCGCGGAGCAGGCCAGTCTACTCGAACAGCACGGCGCCAACTCCAACATCACCGTCTTCAATGACCCCAATCCGGAACGGTGCTACGCGAATTTCGACAAGTCGCTTTGTTGGGAGTCGACGCAGCTGGGCAGCACTGGCCATCGCTCCTGTCCCTTCACCTACTGCGAAACTGTGCCTGGCTGCGCCGCCGTGAAAAGTGAGTCCGTGTGCAGAATGGATGTCAATTTCCGTCATGAAACCGATAATGGCACTTAAAGACAGCTACAACGTGCAACGAACCTGCCAGTTGAACGGATCGTGGACGGACCCGGTCTATGCTCAGTGCATCGAAGTAATCAATCTGCATCGTCCCTGTATCGTCGGCTACTGCCATGCGGTATATTCTCACTGTTTGCACAGAGAGAGAGAGAGATTACACGATCGCGCTGTATTTCAGTGTCCAGACCTGTTGCGAGAACTGGTAATTAACGTCAGCTTAACGCTCAGCGTCATCTCGGTGGCGTTGCTGATGACGGCGTTGATACTCTTCTCTGTCTTCAAGTCCTTGCAATGTCGTCGGTTGTCTATTCACAAGAACCTCGCCTCGGCCTTCGTGCTGCGTTTCGCCGTCTTGGCGATCTGGACGGTGCTGCAATCGACATCCGCCTTCCACGACTGCAGCGCGTTCGTGCCACAACACCTCTGGAACCTAGTGAGCGTCGCCTCAATTTCCGCGCACCCAATCTAACTTAACCAATCGACGCCCGTTTTAGGAATGGTTGTGCAAGTTGGTCATATGGATGGTCATCTATTTCCAAGTGGCCAGCGTCATCTGGATGCTCATAGAAGGCGGCTACCTCTACAGCCGCTTCACCGTTTTCGCCATGAGACACTCGGAAGGGCCCTACGCGGCATACGTGATAGGCGGGTGGGGTGAGTGCCGTTTCGTTCTTCCAACTGACGCGCTCGTTTTCTTTTTCTGCGCTCTGCGACCCTTTCCGTTCGTTTCTGCTTCGCCGCCGCGGGGACCGAGCAGCGCTCTTTCGGTGCGTTCAATTTGGGGGCAATGAAGCTTAAACTCGGGGGCGTAGTGGCGCTGCTGCTACGTGCTTTTCAAGGTGAAATTAGCGCGACCTTATGCGCAGGCCATTCGCCACAGCGCGTGGTATTTGCGGTGCAACAGCTGCGTGGATACTTGCACCGAGTTTTTGCTTAGGGAGTCGAAGGATTGTTGGGCGGTTGTCAGCGCAGACAGCCGGAAACACCGGCGCAAGCATCGCCAATGAACTATGAGTAGCGTCACTTTCAGGCGTCCCATTAATCGTTGTGCTTGCCTGGACCGTGATACACGAAAGCAAGTCGAGACAGTTGCGCGGCAGTTCTTTCTGCTGGCTGCCCTATGCTCAAGGCGCCCATTTGTGGATTCTGTCTGGCACAATGGGACTCGCTTTAGTGGTTCGTCATCTTTGCTTCCGACTTCCGCATGCTTGAGAGTTTTCCGGCTGTTTCAGCTAAATTTGTTGTTCCTGCTCGGAATCGTCGTCATACTGGTACAGAAGTTACGCGCGGAAAATACCGCCGAATCGCGCAAGATTTGGTTAGTTTGTTCGTTGCGGCCTTCGCACTTCCTTCCCGGCACATATAAATCGATGAGCATAACTCTGATGGAAGCCAAGTCGTTTGCTGATTTATATGTCCCCTTCACGTTTACTGGGTTCGATTTGCTCCGCTGGATGGGTTCAGGGATTATAACGGGGCTCAACTTCCCCGGCTGCTGCATCATGCCCCAAGCGCTCATATTGTTCCGCATCATCGGAGCGCATAACGATACGACGCAATTTTTCAGGCGGACAATAAAGGCGACTCTCTTGCTAGTCCCACTGCTCGGAATATCAAATATTCCATTGTTCTACGAGCCGCCCGAACCTAGCAGCGCTTACATGCTCGGATCGGCAATCCTGCAACATTCCCAGGTTCGTTTAATTACGCAATTTCAACAAGAAGTCAACAACAGGGACACTCCTACGCTTTTTGGGTTTATGTTCCACTAACTGCCGACTTACTTCCTGCTTTAATTACATACGAAACCAACATATTTCTGCACCTGTTTGTAACAGGCTCTGCTTCAACTTCAATGCCCCGATCCACGCTGACGTCCAAATGAATGATGTCTCGCATGTCAATTTCTACTAGAGTTAACCACAAATCGAGGTCGTTCAAACAGAAAGAATGATGTTCATGAGACAAATAACGTTTTACTAATTGAGTATCATTCATTTATATGATTAAAATCCATTTCCTGTAATTGTCCCACAACGATTTTAGTCGCAAAAGGGTTTAACTCTGGTAGGAATGATGAGTATATTTACTACGGTATTGTTGAATGATGAATCAAACTACAGACATAGAAACAGACACAGTCAGCAGTGCTGTCAACAACAATTAGGAGCGTTGAATTTCAGGGAATTTTCATCGCCGTGCTCTACTGCTTTCTGAACAGCGAAATTCAGGATGCTGTCAAGCGTCAGCTCGTTAAAGTGCCTATTTTCGAGAGATTCCGGTAAGTCTATTTCTGTCTGTGCGCCGCCATCGAAGTTGGCAGATTGGCCAATAGGTTAGGACGCCTGCTGTGTGACGTTTGATTGCCGTTACTGCGTGATCTGCCACCGTTTTTTCACCCGGACTGTCTCGCTCTATCGCCGCTCGAAAATTGATCCATCCAACAAGTGTCCTTCTCTAATTGTCCGTTCCATCCGAGACACTAGTTTTGACGACAAGTGCCCTAATTTTGTGTTGCTATTGCAAAATATGGTTATTCTTTTCAGAAACTGTTTTCAACAAATAAGGTACGGTGCCAGCCAGGGCGCACCTTTGCTTTGATAAAAGCTTAGCTTAGCTTTCTTCAAACATGTCTAACCGATAGCTTCGAATCGAGACTAAAGAGGCCGTTTTGTTCTTGTTTCGTAGTGGAAAAATTTAGTACGTAGATTTCTAATCTATTTCAAGGAATTTGCACTCAACATACAGATACTCAGGGACGCTTGTGTTGAATGCAAACTACTTGAAATGGATTTAGGCCTAACCCTAAGCCTAAGCCTGAATCCATTTTAAGTACCGGATTTTTCCGAACTCACCCCATCCCCTCTCGCACGTTCTAGCACGTTAACTAAGGACTAATTAATGTACATTTTAATCGATAATTAGCATGGGGGTATTGCTGAACATTAGAACAACACCCTCATGCTAGTTATCGACTAAAAAAAGGCACATTAATTAGCCCTTAGTTAACGTGCTGGAACGCGCGAGAAGGGATGGGGGTGAGTTCGGAAAAACCGGGTACTTGAAATGGATTCAGGCTTAGGCTTAGGGCTAGGCCTAAATCCATTTCAAGTAGTTTGCATTGAACACAAGCGTCGCTGAATATCCGTATGTTGAGTGCAAATTCCTTGAAATAGATTCAAGAATCTACGCACTAAATTTTCCTTATATGTGTTTCACTCACTCACTCACTTTTGCTTCCCCGCTCGTTGTTGGCATGGACAATGTAACCGCTGTGCAGTCAATAACCATGTCAGCTGCCCGGTCTGAGTTCTGTCAGCGAACTGTCCACAAAGATGAGACGATCGATCAGTGTCCGTTTCGTGCATGGTCTAACCACAATTGCTGGTCGATGCCGCAGCTCGCCGTAATGTCGATGCATGATCAAGTTTGCATCTGGCGCTCGCAAATCGTTTTTTGGACCGATGGGTCTCCGTGCGCACTTAAGGACATTACAGTATACCTTGCTGACGTTGCAGGACGCGCGTCAAGAGCACTTACGAAACGGAAAGGACATATGTTCCTGACTCGGCGCGCATGAACCACCGGGGCGTGCCGATGGAGGAGTTGCACGGACGCACTCTAAGTGACATCACCGAGATGAGGTCGTCGAGCGCCAAACGCGACATAATCGACGTGGATAACGGCGTCGCCGCCCCCATCACCGAACGCGACAGACTGACGATGATCGACGCCTCGCCGCCCACCTATCAAGCCGCCACCGCCGACCTCACTGACATCGACCGCCACTGGTGACTTACCAATGTGATCAGTCTATTAATGGCATTCTCAAAATGTACAGTACACCAACGACATCTCTCTATTCCGCCCGCCGTCCAGTGCAATGTGCGAGGATAATTGCTCAGATTGAAAGCAAAACATTTTGATCACCGCGTTTAATGTGGTACATGATAATTACGGATAAATCAGAAATATACAGAGCGTTGCTGATGCAATTGGTTTCATTATTAATGCTGTGCCGGCACCTGTTCGTACCAAGCACTTGAAGGTGCCAATATTGAATCGTATACGATCAGCAGGTCTGTCAGTAGAAGCATGTCCACGAGTTCGCCGAATCGTAAAATGCCGTCTCGTCGACCGTGTGCCGTTCGGCCGTCGTAGCAAAATTGCCATTCGACCACGTCGTCGACTGCGTGGGCGGCTGCGACAGCGGCGTCGACTGCTAAGAGAGTTGCGGGATGTGGTGTAACGCAATCAACTGAAGAACAGCACAACGAATCGACCCACCGACTGATCGGCGACCACGAGCACAGACGGCGGCAGCTGAGGCGCCGCGGCAACGGCCCACTGCCGACGGACGGCCTCGGCCTTGTGGATCTTTCGTTTCTGTCTGTTTGCCTTTCGCCGCCACTTGGCGCGACGATTTTGAAACCACACCAGAAACACAAAGAGATAGAGTGTGAGAGTGCGACGCTGTGTGCGCAGACAAAATTAGTGTGCAGTTTCTCATAGGTGGGCTCGGGGTCAGAGATTGGAGGGCAGGCCCAGCTTATAGGTGGGCTCGGGTCTGAGGTTGGGGGGCAGGCCCGTCTTATAGATCGGCCTTTTGGACCTTAAGGTCCACGGCCCCCCGATCATTCACGTCAAGGGGGGCCTCCCGATCGCCAAAAGAGGTTCCCAAATGACAAAATACAAAGAAAATTTTTGCCATCGGCGGTTGTTAATGCAAAAGTTTTCGTCTGCGACAGCTGAACAACCCATACATTTACGCCTCTGGCGGTTGAAAATCCAAAAATGTTTGCTCCGGTAGTTAAAAACGCAAAAACTTTCACCTCCGGCGGTATGTAGGGGCCCTCTCAAGAAAAAAAGATCCAGGGCCCTCCGAACCCATAAGCCGGGCCTGGAGGGGGCGGGGTCTCAAATTTTTTTCGGATTTTTCTCGGATCTCAAATTAGCCTACGGTATTTCGTGTCAGAATCTAGGCAGGAATTCAAATTTTAGTACAAAAAATTGAATTTAGTGTGAAAATACGGTATTTTTTCGAAAGGGAGGTGGCAAAACGCCGCCCACTTTGAAATGGTTTTGCAGGTACCGTAATACCGTAATGCGATCCTCAGCGATATCGAGAGAACGCGCCAACTGGCGTTTGGCGGCCTGGTCGGGGTAGTGAGTCTGCTGGAATCGCGCTTCGAGCACGGCGCTCTGCGCGTCGCTGAAGTTGGTGCGAAATCGACGTTTTGCGACGGCTTCGTCTGCAATTTCGCTCGCTCGTCACTTCCGACGAGCACATTCATCAACAACAATACGGCCTTTGATCGCGCCTGTGCAGTCAGTCAGCGGCGACTTTTTCGCCACGCCAATCATCCAAGAACAAGCAGTCGTGCGTATATCACCTGCGAGGCAGTGCTGATCCAAGTCTTCAGGATTCATGACAGTTGGCGCGCTCGACGATGAGAAGAGAAACGCAACAGCAACAAGTGCTCGCCGAAGCGAAGCAAAAAGAGTGGGGGAAAAAGCGCAGACGAGAGGTTGTTGGTGTATCGCCGACCGACAACACGACGGCGAGAGAGCGATCGCCGGGACGAAGCGGCCGATAAGCGTCCACGCGCGGCGTCTTCAAAGAACCTCCGATTACAACACTCGCTCGCGCCGCACCAGCAGCAAGTGGTCGCCATCTGGCGTGTAATTAATGTGACTGTAATGAACCCACGGGCCGATCACCGATCCTTCCCCTCTCCCCCCCCCATCGCAGTTTCTTTTTCGAACGACCCTTCCCCTTCCTACAATTGTTGGCTGAAGGTGATCTCTGTGCGATACACGGTTGAGCGCAAACCTGAGCAAGATTGCCCCTGTGTATACTCATAATTTCTACGAGAGTTAATCGGAATTGAATGTCATTCAAGCAGAAAGAATGATGCTCATGGGGGCAAAGCAATTTTCGCTGCTAAAATATCGCCGGAGTACGGTACATCGTGTCGGGATTCAAAATTTCAAAATTTTTTGCGGCCTTCGGCCGCAATCACAGGGGGCACCCTTATCTATTTGCGGCCGCTTCGCGGCCGAGGGTCATTCTATCCAGTGCTTGTCCGGTCCGACCGCGAGAGGGGGGATGGATGTAGCTAGCTACATACGGGGGGTCCGGCCAGGGGGGGCCTGTATGTAGCTAGGTCCCCCCCCCGGTTACAGGTATGACTTCAGCAGGGATAATCATGGCCGGCACAGGACACGGGCCGGCACAGACCTTGCCCGGGCCGGGCCGATTTTTTCCACCTAATTTCTGGTTGCTAAAAAATTTTGGTTGTTTTTCTTACATTTTTTTTCAAAATTTTTTCAAGTTTCTGGTTGAAACCGGGTTGCTAAAAAAAACGAAAATTTCTGCGCCTTCTGTCACACCGCAAAACTATGAAAAGGACGTCCCCGACCGGCCCGCGAACATTACTGGAGTTAATTAAGGAACAGATTTGGGTCAAAATTTAATCAGACCGGTATTCACTTTCACAAGTATTTTGAGTTTGTAGCAATGTTATGACTGGCCGAAGGGGAGGCACATTTTGCTCGCAGAAAGAAATCAGAAAGGGGACCTATTTTTTTTCGACCATCACTCCGCGACGTAAAATGCCCCTCTTATTTTTGGCCTCAGTATTGGGGGAGAACATGCCCTCCTTTTCCCATTTAGCTGCGCCTCTGGTTAGAAGTAAAACAAACCGAAACTAAAATGAAGATCAGAGATTCATTTGGAGTGAGACCCAGCATCAGAAGGAGTCCGTTGCCGTATGTTGTCATGACGCCATTGCAATGCACGGCGGTTCCAACGTTGGCAATGAAGCAAATAATCAAAGCGCGTCGGTACACGGGGTT
>JAQGCX010001242.1:0-11691 GCA_034700205.1 Plectus parietinus
TATACTGTCGGCGGCAGGAAAATCAGTCGAGGGGTCTTTTGCTCAGCCCAAGTTTCGGAAATAAACAGAACATCAATACCGTTTCTGTCAATAAACTCTTTCACTTGATCAAACTTTTTTGCAATCGAGCGAACATTTAGCAAGGCGGACTTAAATGAGCGATTTTCGGTTATTTTCCCGTGGCGGCGGTCGCGCAGATTTTGACGGCGTCGTTGGCGTTGTACGGGCAATGCGGGGTCTTTTTCAGCTCGACGATTTGTAGATCTCGTACAACGAATTGGTGTAGGCCCAACTTGGTGTTGCGCGTGCGGCACTCCTGGCGCAACTGCCAGTCCACCTGAAGCTCCGTTTGAGTGTAATCGCGACGCATGTAGGCGTTGTTCGGCAGCGTATCGGGGCGGTTGCGGCGGAACGACAAGAGCAGCTTCTCGCGCGACTCCTCTGAGTCCATTTTGACTTTGAGGATGCGCGGCAGTTTCACTCCATTTCTGTCCAGTTTTGGTTTTCCGGCTTTGTCCATTTTTGCTTTGCCGTGGCGGGACTTGGTGATCAGACGCATGTCGGAGTCGATGTTGGCGTCGAGTAGAATCTTCTCGATCAGTATCGCGTCGGCTTTCTCCGTGTTCTCGTTATATGCTGCAATGCTGAGCAAAAGACCCCTGCTTGTCGATGAAAAACCGGGAAGGCAGACAATTGTACCCACAACACCTTGTTGGTAATAGCCGTGATTTGTGAGGTTAAACGGTTTGTAGTCAATCAGTGAGTTGATAAAAGGTGGGTCGTTAACGTCGATTGGAATACAACCTATAAAGAACGAAAAGTTCATGATAAGCATATGATTCAGCAATTATCTGTTCCTATTTGCCACCTAGTCTTGCGCCGCAAACTAGTTGGTTTATTTACGAGAAATACAATGCTGTATTTATATTTTTAATATTAGGACAGTCTGAAATACTGCCGGCGAGCGGAAAACCAGTCGGGTTGCAAAATACCGTACCTACATAGGGATCACCCTGAAATAATATCAGTACTAATATATTCTTGGTTGCACGCAATCAGGTAACACAAAATATAGTACTATCGATTTATATGCTGCAATGCTGAGCAAAAGACCCATCGACTGATTTTCCTGCCGCCGACAGTATAAGGACCCCCCATAAATCGTATTCCGCCACCGAACAAGCGGTATTATGCGATATTTGTGTGTCTTTCATATTGAGACGTCTTTTGCTCGGTTTTCTTTCACTTTTTTCTTGAAAATATTGCAAATTTATCGAATCAAGATCAAAACCCAATGTGGCCTATTTCGACTTTAAGGGGATCGAAGTATACTGTATAAAGACATGTCCTTATAATAGAATAAACTAGCTGGCCCGCGGCGCAAGCGCCGCATCTCAAAGTATTTCGGGGGAGAGGAGAGAGAGAGTGTTTCAGAACATTCTCCCGTAGTTCACTGATTTGTGCTAATAGCTACAGTACTGAGGAATTGACGACTTATTGCATATTCAGTCTTCAGGGTATTTATCTGATTGGCCACCGCAGATTTTGCGCCAAATCAAACAGCATTTATTGTGCATAAACATTATTGTGCTATTCAAATTTCCCAGAAAAGATCCAGCGACGGAAACAGCGCGAACCATATACACTAAACCTTGCGCACCCTACGGTAACCACACGGTGACCATCTATCATCCAGTTGAGAAATTTCGTGGGCGCCAATTCAAACGTTGCGAAATGCACCAACTTTCTTTTGTACAGAATTAAATTCCCGCCGGAGGTCTCGCGACGGCATCGGGCGGGTTGGGTAGGGCTACTTCTTATGTACACGGATCCGGGCCAGTTGGGTCCCACGAGGTTTCTGTAATTTCTTCTTGTGTTTAAATTTCAATTTTTTAAAACGGATATTTCAGCCGGCACCTATATGGGCCGGAAAGGCGTATCATAAATGTGCTCTTCTTCAGCCGCGTGAGTATTTCAGCGGCAGGTGTCAATTTTGATTTCGTGCACAGCTTTACCCTTTTGTGCAAAAAATAACCCACACTTGAAACACAGTAATCTTTGAAATTCAAAGCAGCGCCTGCTTAACCTCATTAATCTCATTAATGATTCGCTTGCCTTTTGTGTTGTACGCAAATAAATATTTGTTAACTCGAAGGTACAGGGTGTCTGGAAAGTAACGGACGGTTCTGTTTTTTGAATAACTCAGCCAAAATTTAGCCGATTCAGCTGAAATTTGGTTTATCAGTTGTGAGAGTCAGGAGGTTTTTTGATAAAACAATTGTTGAATTTGGTAGGAGGGTTACTGAGATATGGCTCTGCAAAGACAACCCTAAGTTTTTGAGACGCAGGCATGGGCAAGGCCGCACGAGGATATCCCCGCAGGGGTCCCACACTGAGAGCTCTTTCTCAGCCAAAATTGAACCGTTTCAGCTGAGCTCAGACTTTTTGAATAGAGAATGATATCGGCTACAACATATTGAAATATGACAAGAATTCATACAACTATTGGCGGGAATTTACTTCAAGAACTTCAGTTTTTCAACGTTCATCGACGTTCATCGTTTATTTCATCGCGGCGCCAAAAATGGAGGCAGACCTTTGAATTTAAGTAACTGTCAATAAGGTAAGGATGGTCTGTCTGTTGACTTTGGCGTGCGCGGTGTGCGCTGTGTGTTCGCTCACTATTGCAACTTTTTGCTGTCATCTGATCGACTCTCGCGCTTTCACCATGACAGAAATTCATTCATCTGTTTGCGTCTGTTTGCGGTTCCAGAATCTTCACTAACAGACAAACTCAGTGTCGATCGGACTCATTCTCTTGTCTGAAATTGCTGCCATAAACAATAACGATCAGTGACTTTGACAATGTTTCCTCCCTCGTTCTATGCTCACCACTGCGTACGTATGTGACATTGTCTTGGCGCGATTGTTTCTGTAAATCTGAGCCTCCCTTGATTATTACAACCGCGATGAAAAATACAGCGATGAAATATACACCGCGATGAAATGGACCGCGATGAAATGAACCGCGATGAAATGTCCTAGAATCCAGCCAGTCCCGGATTTGCCGTGGGCAGTGGCCGATTAAACCAATCGATAACTGTATGCACGCAGTGTAAACCTTGATTTAATCAGACAAATCAGGGTTTACACTGCGTGCATACAGTTATCGATTGGTTCAATCCGCCACTGACCGTGGGCCATTTGAGTCACATGGCCCAGGGCCCCCGGCCTTCCCTGAGTCAGAGGGGGCCCCCGGTCCTCCCCCTGTCGGTTTGGCCCCTATTAAAGGGCCCCCCGGCCTTCCCTGAGTCAGAGGGGGCCCCCGGTCCTCCCCCTGTCGGTTTGGCCCCTATTAAAGGGCCCCACACTCTTAATCCAGGCCTGAGCACAGCTTCTGCATTTCCATACCATCGAAGCCTTGATCGAATCCGATTCTCTCTGTATTGATGTCTGAATAGTTTTCGACACCGCCGAGCGAAACACTGTCGGCCAGACCGAGTCCCACCTGCGTGCCAGGTGCAGTGCCGTAATTTTCATCTTCTTCGTTGACAATTAAGGTTCCTTTAATCCATCAGCTGTCATTAAAATATCGGTCGGCAAGAGGCGCACCTTTCTTGTCCTCCTTCTTGAATACTACATGATGCCATTCGCCCACTTGCACCGGATGGGTGCTGACAATTTCAGCCGGTCCACTGCCAAGATCGTATCGGTACACCACCTTTCCTCCTCGCAAACCGACCGACACAAAGTCGCCTTTTTCTTCCGTCTGTGACGTTTTCTCTGTGTAAAACAGAAGACCTGAAAAGTTGTTTGTTCGACGACTGCGTTCAATGGCAGAGACCAGTGTTGCAAATAGTACTAAAATTAGAATTAGATAATTTTAGTAGAATAGGGTAGGCCTGATGATTATCTTATGATGTCATAGCATGGCAACGAGGGGGCGTTACCTAGGCAACCCACTTGTTACCATGACAAACCACTCGTTACCATGGTAGCCCTGCCTCGTTGCCATGCTATGACATGATAAGATAATCATGAGGCCTACCTTATTCAACTAAAATTATCCAATTTTAGTACTATTTGCAACACCGGCAAAGACTGCTTGCCTTCACTGGTCCGTGGTTTGAACGACAGTTTGATTTCGAATTGTTGCCAAGCTTTTTGCGGCAAAGGTTGCACCTCGACGAAACCTTTTCCATCAAACGACGGAACAAAATCTAAAAGCATAAAATTAATCATTTTTATTTCTGTTCTGCATGTTGTTGTTTTACCGGAGACTTGCAATTTAGAGTTGTTTTGTTTGCAACTGAGAATCGCTTGTATATTTATGTAGGCCTATTTATCGGAGGATGTGTGCTTGTGTGCTAGGGTTTGGGCGAAACGGTTGCACCCGTCAGAAACGGCATCGCACAGCCAGTCTTTGAGTGCTTGTATGCTACGGTTTGAGCAAAACTGGTTGGACCCATCAGGGACGATATTGCACACCCAGTATTAAGTGCTTGCAATATCCGGTGTGTTTCGCCAATGCGTTAAACGAACACATGCGGACGCTCTACATTGACCTTCATCACATTACAGTTCGCAAGCCCAGTGCAACCCGCTCAGTGGGCGTATCACTGCCCGTCTGGCAGGTTGGCCGCTCGCTCTTCTTACCCGCGCCGACACACCGAGTTTTTTCGTCTCTCGTGCAGCAGTCGGCGTCTCATCGTTTTCAGCCTGCCTCTCTGCTCTCGTCTAAGTCTAACTATGTCCATGGTCGCTATATTTAATGAACTTCAGCAACTTCGCCAACTCATTTCCAAGGTTGGTCACAAAACCAATGAAGAGAAAGTGATCGATTTGACATTCGATCAGCTCAAGTCTGTCGGCCGCATTTCTGATTTGTTGTCAAAAAAACTTGACACAGAACAGAGAAATGAGGGAGGAAGAAAGTCTGTTACATTTACCGTCGCATCTATTTCTTCTACAATTGTGGCTGACAGTCGGCTGAATAACATTGTGGACGAGTGCTCGACATCAGCCAACAAAGATGTGACGGCTGAGCCAAGTGACGACCGTCCAACAACTAGCAGCAATTTCACTATTGAAACGTCGCAGCAGACGTCGAAGAAAACCGCCGGCACAATCAGTCGACGCCGAAATACTGCGCCACCGACAGCGACCAGCAGCAGTCGCAAGCGACACGAACCGTCGGCGGTCAAGGACCCGATGAATCTCATCGTGGTCAAACCGAAATTGCGTCGTTCGAACAGCACGAAAGAACCGAACGTGCACAAGGTGTCATCGCTGCTGAAACCGCCCCGCAAAGCGCCGTCGAACGCGAGCGAACTATCGGACGCTGTTTGTGCAGTATGCGGCAAAAGGGAAGCGGACGATGAAACAGGCGAAATCATCTTTTGTGATGGCAACGCCATGCAATGCAATCTGGCCGTACACCAGAGTAAGCGCAATTATTGAAGCAAGTTAGGTCTGTCACAAATTTCAATTTGAATAGGCGCACAATCAGGGACGCAGGGCGGGCTATGCTTCATCACACATTTGCATCCTAACACGACTCGGGGGATTCAAAAATTTGAGTCCCTAAGGCCGCGATTATACTCCGTGGAACATCCCGTGGCACATGTACAAAACATAGTAATCAATAACCTATGTTTTTTACATGTGCCGCGGGATGTTCCGCGGAGTATATTCAGGGCCAAAGTCATCGCAGGACGAAGTATGTGATGAAGCATAATCGGCCTTGACGTCCCTGATTGTGCGCCAAATCAAATTCAAATCTGTGACGGACCTAATTGGGTGCCCACAGGCATGGCTTATCTCAAAGAGCGACTCGCGCACAGCTCAGCCTGAATTGAGCTAAACTGGAATCTGCTGCATATTATTCTGTGTTTTGAGATGCAATTCTCATTATGATTTTTCAGCCTGCTACGGTGTCAATGTGCTTCCGCCAAAAGATGAACAATGGTTGTGCGCATTGTGTCAAGCCGCCGTCCCTGATAGCGCCAACGTAATTTGCAAACTGTGCCCGAAAAAGAGAGGCGCATTCAAATGCGTAAAGGATGCGTCGTCATTCAGTAAATCAATCTCAAATACTGAATAGTGGATCCATTGTTATTTCATTGCAGAACTGACTGGCTGGGCTCATGTCGTATGCGTACTGTTCATCGGGAAATCAGTCAAATTCAACGACAGCTACGATAAAGACTACGTCACTATCAAAATGGATGATGATCTCAAGATTAGATTCAGCGCAGTAAATCAACTAACTTTCCTTGCACTGTTTGTGCCAACAAAATGACTAGCAGTTCTTTAGTTGTGCGCCATTTGCGAAGAACGTGGGGAAAAAGATGCTTCGAAGATAGGAGCAGTGCTTTTTTGTCAACACAGAGATTGCGCTTACTCCTTTCACGTCACGTGGTGTGTATTTTGACTATTTCGTCAGAATGCGAGTGTCTTTGTAGCGGACAAGAAAAGGGATTGTTGGTGGCCAAGCAACTCGAGGACGAACCGTGGCCTAGATACCTAAGCTACTGCAAAGAGCATATGCGTCTAATCAGAAACCAACGAGACGTTGAGCGCTGGCCAAGGCTGTCGTTCGAAGCGAATACTAAGCCCAAGATAGCAACAAAACCTATTTCCCTTGACGATTTATTCGGTTCCGATGATTAGTTTGCAAAAAGTAGTGTGCGTCCGTGATAAAATTGCACTATGCCGCTGTAAAAATGATTAGTTCGCAATGACATCGTGTGTGTGGATAAAAACATTGACTCTTCTAGAGTAACTTGACAAAAGTAATTCTCAGTTCGTTCTGATTTCCGTATTGTCTGTCAGATGTGGTGTGTATTGGCGCACTACTCTCAATGCAATCGATATATGCGCGCGCCTCTATTCAGTGACGTCGCGCGGCGTTGGCGAACGTTGGCGAATGTTGGCGAATGTTGGCGCACTGTGCCGCTCAACCCGACTGTCAGCTGTTTAGACTGCCGTCCGCTCTCTTACGATGGAACCAATATTCGCAGAACTGCAGCGGATTCATCGCAATACCGAAGCCATAATCGAAGTCGCCGATTCAGAAGACATTCTCGACTATTGTCAGCTGATGCTCGCCAGCGAACGGAGACTATCTGACCTACTTTGTCAACAAATGGTCCGAGCGACACAAAGCTGCGACTTCGAGCATCTTGCTGGACACAGTGATAGTGAAGTATGTTTGAAAATTCTTGCAGGATTTAACTGAGAATTTAGACAATGACGAACGAAGAAGAAGAAAAAGTGGACGTGCAAACTGAATTCTCAGTCTCACCTAAGACGCCGACAGCGGACAATGCCGACATCGTCGACGAACCTGTTTCCGACAGTCCAGCTCACAAGAAAGTGAAGAAAGAGGATTTCGATGCCCGTATTGGCTTTCCTTCCTGACATCAATCTACTGTTGCCCGTGTATGTATTGGTACGAGTGCTGCTGCTGTGTTGTGATGACAATGAAAACGGATGCCTTACCGGATACTTGAAGACTGACGTCGGTCTTAGAGCCGAGTCCTTCTGCGGTCGCGAGCGTGCAGCGGTAGATGCCGGCGTCTTCGCGCTTCAACTTACTGATGACGAGCACGCCCAACTGGACGCGATAGGCGTGCGGCAGGTCGCCGTTTAGCTTCTCCCACTTGACCTTGCCGGCGACCCCCTTGGCGCCCTGCGACGCGCACGGAATTCGCGCCTAAGCGGGAAACACGAACTACCAGCTGGGTCATGCAAAGCACCCACCTCCATGCCAACGGCGCGGGTAATCGGCAAACCCCGCGTGGTCACCTGACCTCGTCCGCCATCTAAACGAGCAGCATGAGATAGACAGATGAGCTCATGCGGGAGGAAGCTGAGACCCGTAAGAGAAAGGAGACGGAGAGCGGTGTCGGTGCACAGCCAGTCTACGGCATGCACCAGTCTTTGTTAGCTCGCACCATCGAATGTTATTGCGCGCAACGAAAAGCTACTACATGCGCCAAATTAGTACACGAATTCCGTCCATGCGAACTTCACGCGACGCGGATACTGTAGAGTCACCACGACGATCACATGTGGACGCCATTTATTTTCATAACGTTCTTCATATTCACAAGCACCGAATGCACAACGGTAATAAAGGAAAACATAGGTAGAGCAGAATACGTAACGTCATACATGAACTAAGGAACGCATATGATTCTCCTAGGCTAATATAGTGGTCGAATACTTATCGAAGGACCGATGCTGGCGGCACCGGCGTCAGTGCAGACAGCGGCAGTAGTTGGACATCATCGACATGGCAGAAGTGGCAGTTGTCTCATGGCAAGCATAAGCATAGAGCACTAGTCCGCTGGTCGTGCAGCGAATGTACATCGACTTGCACACGGCGCCGCAGCCGCGCCCGCAGCGTTAACGGCCGTAAGCGAAACACTGAGCTAACAAGCACAGCCAGACTCCACGCAAAACAAGCCACATTTCACATGGTGCACCGGCACTACAGTACTCGAACGAAACGACTCGTCCTCCCGTCGTGGGCTGAACGAGCAGCGCCTACATGGCACGACAACGAATGGCAGCATTAGCGAAAAGCGACACGAGCAAGCAAACGCGCAAAGCAACGATGACACGACACGACACTGTTTAGAGACGGCGACTACGGCGACCACTGGTCTGCGCACCGAGACAGCGAGAGAAAGGACGGGGGCTAATCGGAGTCAAACCAGGTGCCGAACACCGAGTTGGAGTGCTTCTCCGCCTCCAAGTGGGCGGCCAGATTGCGGTGTCTCCGAGTCAGAGTTTCCCCTTTACGAAGTTCTTTTCGCTTGCGTTTCGCGGAGCCGATGTTGAGGACGGTGCGGGTCTCGAGAGGACCGGCCTTGGTTTGCGCCCGACATTTGTAGATGCCGCTGTTGTCCTCGCGGAGAGACGTCAGCAACAGTCGATTGCCCTTGACCTAAAATGGATCGTCATGAACTGAGCAAGCACAGCTCGGTCGGCGCTCTCGGGAGAGCGGCTAGCAAGGTCTCCCAAAGCCGACTTGCAACCAAGGAACCGTCGTCTTTCTGGACATTCAGACGACTTTTTGCTTAAAAACAACGTGCTACCGAAAGTTCAGTGCCACCGTAAACCAAAATAAAGACATTATCCGACGGCTAGCGATAAGAAAGCGAAGATAGAAGAATAGCAAGAAGAATCGTCGCCAACCACTCAACCACTGTGCACTTGAACAAAAGAAAAGTGACCAGGCATGCATTGAGGGATCGCAGTGAGTTCAGGCACAACAAGGAAAAAGTGGTGCGCCCCCTATAATTGCTCGTCCAGACTCACTTTGCCGCATTCCGGCTGGTCATCGAAATAGATGCTCGTCTAAAAACAACGCCGACCCGTAAAGCCGTCTGTACCGACGTCCGGCCATGCACCCTTGTGCGGTGATGTGATCAAGTGGATTCAAACAATCACACCGACAGATAGAAGAACCCCAGCAGAAAGGACAAACCTCCGAGTTGTCCGGCAGATTCTCCGCACCCTCCTTCGACCACGTGACCGTCGCGCTCGGGTCGCCCTGCACCTTGCAGTCGAACCACGCCGTTTCACCCAGATTCAAACTTTCCTGCGATACTTCCGTCAGCACTTGGATGATCGTATCCGGCACTGAACAAAGATTTCATTTAGACAGCAATTTGGGTTGCCAGACATCCTACTGGCAGTAGAATACTCCTATTGGGAAATTTAGTACGTAGATCCAGGAGTCCATTTCAAGTAATGCGCGCTTAACACACAGATACTCAGTTTCGCGCGTGTTGAACGCGAACTATTTGAAATGGACTCAGGAATCTGTGTACTAAATTTCCTTAATACTTTGGAGGGTCAAAAAACGAGACAAGCACTGGATAAAACAGACTTATCCTGAGCTAAGCCAGTAAAATGATAAGGGAGAGTGAGCTCTCGACTGCGATTTTGGCTAAAACTCGAAAAGTCTCCTACTTTGGGACATTGGAAATTTGGCAACCCTATTCACGAACTCCATAATCCAGCCCTGTAAACGAGCACAGGAATGCTTACGTGAAAAAGCCCTTTTCGAATTCGGCAGACACGAGTCGACCAGACGCGCTCAATGTTGTGAGAACGACGCGAAATTGTTGAAAAGCTTCCTTGGATGGACAGTAGAACGACTTGTCGTCCCAAGTGCTGAATAAGGAAAAGATAAATACTTTATTGAATTGCAATCAAACAATACGAACAGTTACCAACCATTTAGTCGACATTTGCATCACGGCGGCGGTAGAAATCGACGCGATCGAACGATGTTCGGCATTCATTCGGAAGAGCTGTGCAGCAGGAAGATGACCGAGTAGCAGCTCGGCGATCAGGTCAACGGCGCTGTTGGACGGCGCGCACACCAGCAATCGCGCTTTCTGGTTCCGCAACACTTGCTTCATCACTTCTAGTAATGTCGATGTCTTGCCCGTGCCTGAATACAATCAATAAAAAAAAATTTCATCATAATCAGTCGTTTCAAGCAAACAGCAACGAATTACCGTATTTTAAGAAATATAAAAAATTCGAGGAAAATGAACATTTTTGGATATACTCAAGCAAAAAATTATATATGGTCTGGCTGTTTGTCAATAGAAAATGAAAGAATGCCGTAATTAAACATTTAAAGCACATGTTATTGATGTGCTGAATGCATATTGTGTTGTACTTTAGACAATTTCACCTTGCCCAGTACAAAAAATAGCAAACCATGGGTTACTATTTCTGCGTGGGTCACTGTTTTTTAAAATACATATCTCACAGCACAATACAGGGTGTCCCAATAGTCCGTTACCTCTGTATTTTTGATCATAAATTTTTATGAAATCTATGAGAATATCGCAATTTTTGACATAAACAATGAATAAATAATGACATAAAAACTTGTCATTAACATTTTTTGAAATAACCACCTTCAGCTCGAATACAAGCATTGAGACGTTTCGGAAACTGGTCGACGATTCCGCAGGCATGGGCACGGGCCGCACAGGAGGCCCACACTAAGAGCTCGTTCTCATCCAAAACTTAACCGTTTCAGTTGAGCCTAAACTTTTTGATAGAGAACAATATTGGCTACAACATATTAAAAATGAAAAAAATTCATACAACTGTTCAAATTCAAAAGTTTACTTCAGGAACATGAGTTTATCGACTTTGAAAAACTCGTGTTCCTGAAGTAAACTTTTTTGAATTCTCGCCAACAGTTGTATGAATTTTTCTCATTTTTAATATTTTGTAGCCGATATTATTCTCTATTCAAAAAGTCTAGGCTCAGCTGGAACGGTCAAGTTTTGGTTGAGAACGAGCTCTCAGTGTGGGACCTCTGCGGGGACGTCCTCGTGCGGCCAGTGCCAGGGCCTGCATCTCTAAAAAACCTGGGGTTGTCTTTGCAGAGCCATATCTCAAAACTCTATTACCAAATTCAACAAATTTTTTTCAAAAAAAAACTTATGACTCTTGAAACTAATAAACCAAATTTGAGCTCAATCAGTTGAATTTTGGCTGAGTTATTTGAAAACAAAATTGTCTGACACTTTCCCAACACCCTGTAGAATCGTCGACCAGTTTCCGAAACGTCTCAATGATTGTACAGTGCCGAGCGCGTGGAGTATTCGGTTCACGCGTTACCACGCGAGGTAACGCGCAAGGTGC
>JAQGCX010001243.1:0-11687 GCA_034700205.1 Plectus parietinus
ATATCTCTATTAAGTGCTTTGTTCCTAAGCGGGAATTGTTTGAGAAATTGTACAATCTATGGACAAATTTTCGATCCGGCTCGGCCCGGCTCGCCAAAAAAAATTGCTCGATCCAGCTCGGCTCGGCTCGCCAATAAAAAAATCTTGATCCGGCTCGGCCCGGCTCGCCAAAAAAATTGCTCGATCCGTCCAGCCCGGCCCACGAGCCGGGCGAGCCCGAGCCGAGCCGAGCTAAACTCGGCTCGTGCACACCACTGAGCTCGTTCTCGGCCAAACCTTAATCGTTTGAGCTGAGTCTAAACTTTTTGAATAGGGAATGATATCAGCTACAACATATTGAAAAATGACTAGAATACGTACTACTGTTGGCGGGAATTCAAATGTTTACTTTCGAAGTCGATTTTCAAACTCATTCCAGATTTTCTCGAAGAAACACGCAACAACCTAACTTCGACCAGCATATGTTTTAGCCGATATCATTCTCTCTTTCAAAAGTTTAGAGTGCGGCGCGTCACCAATTGGAATCCAAAAACGCCCACGAGCCCACGCGCCCACGCATACGCCAATACGCATTGTGACTGACACTCGCTTTAGATAAAATCCTAAAATTTGAAGGTTGCGAATTGCAACACGCGTGAAATTTTTGACAGAAATTTTAAAGTTTCAGTTTTAAATTTAAATTTTGCACCATATTAGTGAACATTCAAGGGTATGCAGGCAGTGTGGGTGGTATCCTAAACCCTATCCTTTTCCTTCTCATTCTCATTCTCCTTAACTTTAACTCTACCTCTGCGTATACCGACAGAAACCAATGCTCAAAAGCACATAGGTCGCTGTTTAACGCAACAGACTAAGCGTTAAGTTGAAGTGTGTCGAACTCGTAATAAATGTGTCAGAAGAAAGCCGCCACAGTAAGAATGTTGCTATCAGCATCGCTAAGCCCGTGCTCGTAAAAGAGTCGACGGTACGTAGGCCCATAGTACATAGTCATAAGCACCCAACCTTCAAGGAGTGGAGATACTGCTGAGGGTAATTTTCAAACAGAATCTCGGTTACCGTACTATGATCGTACCTGTATGCTGTAATTCTGGATACTTTGTAACATTTTCTATTTTAGCAACCATCGCTTATGTGAACGCTGACTTTACTAACCATAACAACGTGCGTTTTTAACCGCCTGAGCCAAAAATTTGAGCAGACAATGATTGTCATTAACTCAATGATGACTGCCGTTTGATGTTATTTTAAGAAAGTGATCTTGTTCATGTGCTCAATGCTCAGTTGATCTATTGCGATCCTTTTATCAGTAACCTGCAAGCAATTGACCGGAGCCGCGCTTAAAGCGTAAATACGTAAAGCGAAACATTTGACTTGTACTACAGATAATAAATAAGTTTTCGCGACAGTCTAATAAGCAACGGTCACGTCCTTGTTCAACGCTGGTTTTCGGCTAAAAGCCAATGGTATTCACGGGCCGGCCCACACAAAAACTCGAAAATCGGCCCGGGTCCAGCCCGCTGCCCGCGGTTCTTCCGCACATCACTGGCTAAAACCAGAGGTTCTCGCAGTCGCAGTGGCACAGGGAAAAATCAGCATGTGCCATTCTCAGGCGTTGTTCATTGTTCCTAAGGACGCCGTTCAGGACTCGGAGATCACTCTCTCCAAAAAATGGATCATTTCAAAAATTTTATTTGTGAGCAGATAGAGGCAGAGCATTGTTCGGGCGATGCGAAGACATTCCGCGTAATGCACTTAGTTGCACGAAATTGAGCGCTATACATGCGCATCAATTGTGCTACAATTTCAAACGGTGTAAAGTGATACAATTAGCTGAAATGTAATGTAAAGAGTATGCATGCGCATGCATGCCGCGCATGCGTAATAAAAACCCTAGGCAGTTGTGACAGATCTGGGTCGCATGCATTCATGCGCACGCTTGTTGGCAGAATGCATTACATGTGCTGCCACAAAGATACCGTAATTTCCACTCCCTTTTGATAAGCGTTCATGCTCTTCACATTACGTTTCAGCGGGACTGTACTTGGTCAAAGATCAAAAGTGAGAGAAGGGGATTGATGAAGTAATGAACAGTTTAATGTTAAAGGGCAATCAGAGAATTATAATAAAATGCTCTTTCATGCATTTTTCACTGGAATGAATCCGATACGATTTCGTCTGGGACCACCCAAATTTGGGCAATCGAGTTGGTCCGAAAGTTTCGACTGCAAACGTGCAATTGTTGCGCACGCAGTGACTGAAACGGATCGGCTATCTATTCTGTTTCATGAATGTTTCATGAAAATTTTTTGTTTCAGATTGAATCATGTTTCTGATTTTGATTACAGTAAATTGACAGACATATACATATTTCATATTTTACATCAAACAGTTCAAACGCGCGCTTTCAGGGTTCCGTTAATTCCACTTTTTAATTTTAATTCTGTACCCATCAATTCTTTTTGTTGGGATTAAATTTCAATTCTGTTCTGTACTATTATAATTCAAATAGCCCTCATTTAAATTCTTTTTTGTTCTCTCGATTTTTTCTAGAACACCACAGACTGAATTTTTAATGAACATAGAAGCAAAACACTGACATCGAATCGCAAAGCATTAAAATTTCACTGTTTGATTAATCGCGAATTCAGTTGAAGCAAGCATTTCGCTTCGAGCAACCATGCACCGGTGCCTGATCAGTGGGCTACTATTTCTGCGTGGGCTACTATTTCTTAAAATACGGTGTTTGCTGCAGAATAATAAGCAAGTGTAGTTTTAAAAGTACTCAGTCAGTAGGAGTGAGAACAGTCAGGCTATTGAACTTTGAGTCGGGCTTTTCTCCCTCTCCAAGTGCTGCTGTCCGTACTTGGCGTTGCTGCTCGTCGTCGCGATGTCTGACAACGGCAACATTGGGCTACACGTGTGTCAAGTTTACCAATACCAATTTTTTGACCCTGTTTACTAATATCTGTAACAGACGTTGCAATCAAGAAGCAAGAAAACAAGAAGAACAGCAGCTGAATGTGATCTTCGTATTGTAATAGTAAGTGTTACATATGTGCATACATTATCGGATAGCTGATTCATTCACTGCTCATTGTTGGTTGATGTCATTGCTCCGCCCGTATCCGTTCGATTGGCTTGTGGGCCGCTATATAAGGCCCTATTACGCTTATTCGAGGTCAGTCAGTTAGTCAGTCAGTCGGTCAGTCAGTCATTGTACATAGATCTCAGCTCCTGACCAGCCAGTAACACCCCTCCCCCCCCCCCGCTTCATGTCTCTGTCCAGTGCTACCGCTACAGTAACTCTCCCATTGAATAAACTCTGTTCTAAACTCCTTGTTAATCCTGAAGAAGTGCACATGCTGAATAAGTTCTGGAAGAAGAACTCAATACTTCGCAAGGAGAAACGACTGTTACAGGTGTACTGAATTAAAAATGTATCGGTGCACCGACCAGATCTGAAGAAGATGAAGGGTTTTTGAGAGCCTCGTGTCGTGATGTGAAGGTAGAAGGAAACAGCGAAGAAATGCATATTTCGTCAGTAGCAGTAGATTGTTTGCACTGTAACTATAATTGCTTTATTGTACTTGTATTTTTAATTTGACTACAAGAAAGCATATATTCATTTCTTTTTTCTTCAAGCGAGTAGTCTTTTTTTTGCGAAAATTCACACTAGATATTATGAGGGTGTGATCTTGGATGTGATCTTGGGGGGAGGGAAACCGGAAACCTCAGGCGCGCGCTGGCTGTTACCATGGAACCACCAATGCGTGCGCTCCGCATTCCTCAGTTCTCAAATCAAAATCGCAATTCGCAAATGCAAGTCCTTAATGAAATAGGCCTCAGGCATTTTTATAAGCAGACGACTAGCGAAGAAGCGAGTAATTGTGAAATCAAGGGAAAACTTTTGATCATATGCTATCAGTTTTAGTAATATTTCTTCCGTTCTTCGAGAGTTCATCTTTTTCTTTGTCGTGCCAGTTACGCTTTTAATGAAGTGAGTGTCTTCTTTCGATTCAGTAAGAAAATACCGTGATTTAGTGCGTGAATAAGTCAGAGATTGCTCGAAGTTGCGCAACCTCTGGACTCTGAATTGTTTTCGAATTTTAGGACTTTGAACTTCTTTAATAGAAAGGATAGAAAAGATTCCTTACAGATAGAAAGGATTCCTACCTCCTTAGGAACAATAAAGACAAAGCAGATTCTTAATCAATACAGGATTTAGCACCTCCTTAGAAGCAACAGAAACAAAGCTGCTTGGTTAAGAAGATTCTCAATCCTTGCCTGTTTAAGAAGGTTCTTTATCCTTGCCTGTTTAAGAAGGTTCTTTATCCTTGCCTGTTTAAGAAGATTTCTTACTAAACCTGGTTATGAAGATTCTTTATCCTTGCCTGATTAAGAAGTTTCTCTAACTTAACCAGGTTAAGAAGATTCTTTATCGTTGGCTGGTACCATTTGGCGTACTGCGAGTCTTTTACCGGCCGTTCGAATAAATTTTCGAAGCAGAACTAGGGGGGATGGATTATCATTATTTTTGGCAGACGCTCTTCAACTTTTCACAGAGCCCAAGAAAAGTATAAAATGATGAAAAAGTCGAAAAAAACGGGTGGCCTCGAACTTGAGAATTGCCCCAACTGTGTTGTGCGCTGTTTTGCTTGATTTTGATTATGGCTGATTTACCGTATTTTAAGGAATAGTAACACACGCAGAAATAGTAGTGATACAGGGTATGACAGGTTGAAATAAGATGAACACAGTGTTACTATTTCTAAAATGCAGGGTGGGGCGAGTTATGTGGAAGATTACTTACAGTATCATTTCAACGCGGCATACGGTAGCATTCTTTGGGAGCACTCATATTCAATGCATTCTCATCTGTTTCGACACGGAAAATTCACGGAAAATTTCAACTCCTACCGTAACCCTACGAAGAAAAACGATCGGCCAAGCAAGAGTCGGATCGCGGTTACGCATCGCTCGTCCAACCGTGCAGTATTCGAGAGAATTCCAACGAGATACTGTCAGATGGCGGTGAAGAAGACGAGCGAGGCGTGCTGCCCCTGGTAACCGCGATCCGGCTCTTTTGCTTTGCCGATCGTTTTCCTTCGTAGGGTTACGGTAGGAGTTGTTGAAATTTTCTGTGACAATTTCGCATAAAAACAATGTGTCAATGCGTGTCGAAACAGGTCGAAACAAACAATTCGTGTCGAAACAGATGAGAATGCATAGAAAATGAGTGCTCCCAAAGAATGCTACCGTATGCCGCGTTGAAAGGGTACTGTATATCGATTGATACGTCAAAAAATGCTCATGAGATTGGCTTCAAAACGAGCTATCATTTGTCTGATTGGTTAACTCTGCGTTAAATGACAGCGGTTTGAAATCTTCCATATAACTCGCCCCACCCTGTAAAGTAGATAGATAATAGTCGTTGGCCTGGCCTTGAATAACTTCATTGTAGGTTGTTTGCGTGCAGCTCTGTTTTGAAACCAATGCAATAATCCTTCAATTTTGTGAACGTTCATAATCAAAAGGTACAATTTCAGAAAAGTCTCGCTGCCTTTGTCTTCTATAGTTTTTCAAGCAATTTTCAATACCGAACATGGATGAAAATGTTATATTCGTCAAACATTCGAATAACAGATCCATAACTTTTCGTGTCAATGTCGACAAAGAGAATTCGTTTCCGGATGCGTTCACTACTTCATCGCCATATTCATTTCGATATTGGCAGTTTTCTCAATAATCGGAAATGTGCTGACGATCACAATTCTGAAAAGGTACGAATTTTACGGGAACGAAACCATTTTTGTGTTGTGCAAACAGACAGTGTTTGTAGCACTGTCAAACTATTAATCACAGCGGTGAGTGCGATATTAGAAGCAAAAAAGTGAGAAAGAAAAATAAATATTGCTACGAGAATTAGGCTCTTCGTTTTTGCTATGCATTCTTGTTGTGTCCGACGTAACTGTGAGCATGAGATCATCAGTCCCATAGTTAAGCCGGTCTCACCAAGAATGCATAACGAAAAAGAAGTTGGTAATTGACTTCCTTCGAACTGCTTTGCGCACTTCATTTTGGGCTACTAGGAAGGCCAGAATCTTCGGTCGACCTTTCAAAGTCCTTCCTTTTGCAATCGCCAGAATGCAATTTCTTTCAAGCGCAAAGCTGTGCTAAAATATTCTCAGTTTTATTTTGTTCGCATATCTCATTCGATTTTTAAAACCCGAATCTGTCGCCGCAGTAAAATTAAATCGAAGAAACATGGATGCATTTCCCTTTTTCGGAACATTTTCTTCGTACTTGTACTGATCGTATTTTTCATTAATTGACTTAAGAGTAGACATTCACATCGAGAGCAAATATTGCAAGGGCAGCTTCCTAACATTCTCTCCCAATTTTAGAGAAAATTAATTTTAGGGAGTTTCCGATCATTTCTAAGCGGAATCGACAAAAAATAAGGTGATTATTAGAATCTACGACCTAAAATGCACAGAGAAAGCAAAAGTTATTTTTGACTTGTGATCCGCTTTAACAATAACTTTTCTCGGTCAAAAACCAAGTTGAAGAAGGAATACAATCATTTTGAAAGAATTTTTGTGTAAATTAACGGTTACTATTTCAGCCAGACGAAATACAGTCAGCAAATCAAGTATTACAGAATACAACTGGCTTTGAGTCATGTGGTATCAGTTGTTGCATCATACTGGATGCTTATAGTCAACAGCGTGTATGGCACATGGATTTTCGATCAAATCGGTAAGCAAAAAGTAATAGTTACCGCAGATAGCGTACAGTACCATGCGGCAATAATGGATGCCCTTGCCACCAACAAAGAAAAATATGTAGGTGATTCCATGGTCCTCAATTTATTTTTACATTGTAGAAATCAAATACACCATCTGTCCTCCCAGAAATTAAAAATCAACCAATACCTTAAATTGAAACCGCCAGTGTCAAAAATATTGACCACGCATAAAATTTTGCTCTATTGAATGAATGAGGCAAGAAGATAATGGGATGGGGATGCTTCTCTAACGTTCACTCCCAACCAGTGTTGCAAATAGTACTATTACTAAAATTAATTACTGAGTAATAATTTTAGTAATAGTACTTTTACTATTACTAAAATTAAATTTTGAAAAAATTACTTTACTACTACTAACTAAAATTAATTCGCCAACCAGTACTAAAATTTATATAGTTTTTTAATTTTAGTAGGTACAAAACAAATTTTGGTCTTCAACTATTACTACTACTAAAATTAAAATAAGTACTTTTACTATTACTAAAATTAAATTTTGAAAAATTACTTTACTATTACTAACTAAAATGAATACTGGCCAACTATTACTAAAATTGACTTTACTAAAATTACTTTGGCCAACTTTTGCAACACTGGTTGGGACACAAGATGCTTGGCCTTGACATCCCGAATGGTTTCAACAAGCAATAGAGTGATTGTTTGAAAATTCTCAAAATTTAGCGTTTTCAAATTGCAATCTTCAAAGCAACTGACGTTGCTTTTCCATGCATTCAAAACAAACAGAAATTTCCGCCATCTAATATTGCCTTGGTTAGAAGCCCGTTTCTATTGCTCGCCATTCATTATGCCTCTTCTATACTCAAAATTTGGTAGTGGATGAAGAGACGTGCGATGGGGATACCGTAACCCGAAAATGATAGCAATGCAGAGTTATCAATTTTCCATTCGAAATTTGGTACTTTCATGGTACCAAACGATAGACGAATGAATCCAGCCTTTCATGAACCAAACGATAGAGAAAAACATGGGCTTTAATTCTAGGTTTATTTTACTTATGCCGTTCTACAAATTTTGTAAGAAAATTGTAAAAAACTGAAGAAACGGCAGAAGTCGAAATTTATTTTCAAATTTCCTCAATGAAAAGGCATCAGAAACTAGAAATGTGGTGGTTTTCGGAATCCCCGTTAATTTTCCGATCGAGTAATGTCTTCAAAAGTAAAATTTTATGCTTTTTTAACAAAGAAAAAAATTTGGGAAATAAAATTTTAATTTCCTGCCATGTCTCAACACTAAAATTTTTTTTAAATTTCTGACTTCATTTTTCGCAGTTTCAGCCCCAAATACACTAATATGAATATTTACAGCGAAATCTAAAAATCCTTTGCAAACTGTGCCAAGTCAAACTCGGTCCATATAAAAAGCGTGTCTTCATTTTTGAAAAATCAGGTCTAAATTAATTTTTGAACTCAGTGTCCTAATTAGGTCTTCACTTAGTCTGAGTTAGCCAAAATTTGTACTTTATTGGAAGTCAGCATAGGACTGTCATAATTATTGTCATTATTGGACTCAAGGTGATCAACATTCATCTGATGGTAGTGAACGTATAATGCTAACGGTCCATTAAGAGCTTGTTGATATTCTATTGTTAGTGAACGTTTAGACGCGCTGACGGCGGCTGAAGCGGCCGAGGAAGGCCGAGCGTGGTGGGCATGGGCAATACCTGAAATTAAAGTTATATATTTTTTGCCATCAGAATATGATGCGTAATGCTCAATGCGTCATTCATTTTCAACAGATGCTAAGCAAATAAACGTACTGAGCATCGTTGCCGGGCAAACCAGCATCGCCAGCCTCACCAGGGCCGCCAGGCTTGCCATCACCACCAGGTGGTCCAGCAGGTCCGGCTGGTCCAGCCTCTCCTGCGGCGCCATCGTTGCCATTTGCTCCGGCCGGGCCGCCCTTGCCTGGGCCGCCAGCTGGTCCAGCTGGACCCTTCTTGCCGGGCGTACCCTTGCCCTGGAAAGCGAAATTAATTAATGGACTGCTTTTTCTTAGCACGCAGCGCGATTACTGTACCGTGGTGCCATCAGCGCCTGGTGCGCCAGCTGGTCCAGCTGCGCCATCAGCTCCTGCCGGTCCAGCGTCACCGGCGGGTCCGGGGGTTCCAGCACCGCCAGCGCCTGTTCCTGGCGCTCCTGGCGCTCCCTTTGGTCCTGCTGGTCCAGCAGGTCCTGGTGGGCCATCGGGTCCGTTGGGTCCGGGCTCGCCAACTGGGCACTTGACGCAGCCCTTGGGTTCTACAATGTTAGATTATCTACAGTATATCATAACAGAATTTCTTGAATTACCGTCTGGTGTGCCGGGTGTGCCATGGGTTCCATCTCCTCCATTTGGTCCTGGTTCGCCGGGGTCTGAAGAAAATACGATGAGCAAATTAGTTTCGAGTTGCGAGCAACTATTCAGTCTTACGTCCGTCGTGTCCGGCTTCTCCGGGAGGACCGGGGGGTCCATCCGCGCATGATGGTGGTGTTGGTGCGCAATTGCAGTGAGCAGGATAGGCCTGACGCTTGGGACGGAAGATGCTGTCGAAGGTTGGCATCTCATTGCGGACCTGCATACGGGCTGGGCCAGGCACGGCGGCCTGCATGCTCATCATCGTGGTCCACGCGTCGTCCGTGGACAGCTAAAAATAAAACGATGTACAATGAAAATAAACTTTACAGAATGCTAGATTGATCTCCCTCTCTCTTCTCTGTGCACAAGATTTTTAGAGTTCGCAATGCGCACAAGAATAAAATGGTGACTTGTCGGGAAATTTGAATTTGCGCCCAAAAAGAGCGTACAACTATACCGTACCTTGAAGGCGTTCATGCCATCCATGACCTCATCGTGCAAATCATTGATCTGCTGGTAGAGCGATGGGAGGACGAAGAGGATGGCGATGATGGCGAAGGTACTGCAGCCCGATGCGACACAAATGGCAACCTTGGCTCCCTGCATGTTGACAGACTGGTGCTGAAACACACTGGAGAAAGTGACCGATCGCCGCGTATTTATGGACGCCGACCTGTGCGACAAAGCGGAACAGAGGTCGCCTTCGGTGGCTGGGACGGACGCGTAGATCGCCGGAAGACAATCACAGCCAGAATCGGCCGATTGACCGATTTTATGCGCCTTTTGTTCTGTCTCTGAGATTCCCGTCAATTTCACATCGCACCCTCTTCGTCACATAGTTTCGCCGTCTTTGTCTGCAAATCTCTTTTTCTTTGACACCATAATTCACTTGACTGAGCAACGGCCAATTTACGTGTCGATGTGAAAAAAGAGATAACTTGTGAAAATATTACCACAAGAACATCATGGCATTTACAGCTCTAATCGCAAATTCTTTCGCCACTTTTTTAATACTTTGTTAGACTCGAGCAGCAAGGTGCACTTGTTCGCAACTCAACAATTCTGTCTTATGATTATATCTGGTTTTTTAGGAAGAGATTTATCGCGGTCGACTTTGATTGATCGGCAGAATGTGATTAACCAAGTATGCGTCATTTTGGCCAAGTTTTTTAAAATTATTCTCTGAAAATTCGCAATGTGGTCACCCTTTCTCTTCATACACGAATAACAGCGAAACAGCGAACGTAATACAGTTCAAATAAGAGAAGACACTCGATGATCTCAAATGTATTCGGAAAAGTGTAAACTGCCTCTCTACGTTACTCTACAAGTGAATCAAACGTATTTAGTTCGTACTCGGTCCAAGAGGCCTCTAATGTACTATTTCTATTATTTCACTCGTATTTTTATTCACTGACTTGTAAACCATCGTCACAGTACGTTTTCTAATTTCTAATTTTCATAATTCGTGAAATCGGTCTCCGAGAAGTGTCCGCACATGATAAGCAGCTGAGCAAGTGTTATGAACCTTCTAAAAATTTTCTCTCTATAAACAGGTTGCTTGCCAAATACAACGAGATTTTTGTTTTTGCAACATTCTAGGGTTGCTGAAGAGTAAGTTGATCTAGTCGCATATTTCGTTTATTATTTGGCGTTTGTTTCGCTGATATTCTGTGCATTTGAGGTTGAGAAATTCCAGAAGTTAGGTTGCTCAGCAGGTTTTCGTCGATTTGGCGTGATGATAAATTTATGCGTAACGATACAACTTTCTTTTAGATGGGCATGAATAATGGCTGAGGTAATTGAGCAGTGTATCCCATCTGAAAAAGTCGCCTTCAATATTTCAATTCCATTTCAGCTTCGTGACTTTCATGTAAGCAATCATTCTCACAAGTAACTTGATGTAAACTTTCTTGTCAATCGTCAGTTCAAGGCATTTGTTGACCTGACAACCATTAGTCGACTACTTTTGCATCGCTTTAGTTTGTGTTTCTGCACGTTCTATCATGTTTCTGCACGTTCTATCATGTTTCTGCACGTTTCTGCACGTTTGTGTTTCTATCATGTGTGGAACAAGTTTGAGAGTCAGCAGATTTGCTCGCAGACTGCGACCCAGTGGCGAAGCTAGAGGGGGAGGACGTAGGGGATAATCGCCCATAACTTTTTGGTTTTCCCCTACAAGATTTTCAGCCTCAACGGCTTTTAAGCCATTTTTAAGCGATTAATGCGTCCAATATACAGAAATTTCCGCCTCCGGCGGGGTTAAGGGCGTTTCAGCGTTAAGGGGCACTCGCGTGCAACGCTTTGGGGCTGTGCACAATTATGTAACTCTTTTAGTGGGACGGAGGGTCCGTCACACATCACGTCATCGTTACCAAATCAAGGGGTAAAAAATGCCCAAAAATAGGGTTACGTAATTTGTGCACAGCCCTTTTGCATCACAAAATTTGACTAAGAATTTTTCCCCCACAATTTTCTGTTTTCCCCCCATGACTTTGAGCTACTAGCGCTGTAGCAGACATGGGCG
>JAQGCX010001244.1:0-11684 GCA_034700205.1 Plectus parietinus
CCCCTCGCCCGCCGAAAGCAGCCCAAAAAATTTGCATAAATTTGCATAAAGTTAAGCCAAGGCCATGTTAAGCCCCCCTCCCCAACTTTTTGACCCGACCTCACCTCTAGTCCGGAACAGGGGAAAAGGTCGGCCAATATCGGGGGGGTTGCACTAATTCATGGTGATTTTTCAATCTACACAGCCAGCTAAATATGACTAACCTTTTTCTTGTTTTCTCCATTCAATGGATTGTGCTTTGACAAGTTTTTGCTGATGACCGAATTATACAGGATAGATAATCCAGTAAAAGATCCTTTAACAGCAGCTATCACTGCTGTCGTCGGTTCCACCATTCTAGATTGCAAGAAATGAACAGCTGAGGGATCGAAATATAACCCGCTCTTTGCAACAAAGCAAAAGGTTTTTACGAACGGCTGCTGCAAACGATCTCTTATCGATTTACTGATAACGAAATAATAGCCAGAACATTTGATCAACACTATGCTGGTCTAAATTAGCTGGTCATCGAAACTCTGCAGAACGAAATAAAAAGATTAAACGGGAAACAGTAAATTAGAGAAGTGAATTTATTAGCAACATTTTGCGAGAGACCTCAAGTGTAGATTGCAAAAGTATTTAAAAGCGATCATAGATTTTAAAAGTAAAAGAAGCAAAGATAACGTCTGTATTGCAAGTCTGTATTGATAACGTCTGTATTGATAACTTCTGTACTCCGAAACTATTTCAGAAATAGTTCTGTTACTAACTAAAATTAAAATCACGAATTTTACTAACAATTACTGACTAAAATAAAGAATCCAACTTTATTAAAATACAGCAGCACAGAGCCACACGGCTTTACGCCAGCCGTTCATTGCACACAATAACACACGTTTCTAGAGCACAGGCAACGCACAGACGGTCGGCGTAAACACGTGACTCACCGTGACTCACAATAACACATGTTTCTTGCCTGGCGGCAGTGTGAATCACCGGACGGCGGATTGCGAAAACCGACGTCAGTTAGTGTCATTCACGTGACCGAATAATCACGAGCTCTGTTGGGAGGCCAATTCCGTGGCAGCACCATATCACAGTCACACCTAGACATGTAACAGTACCCAATAGTAGATGGAACCCAATACCCAATAGCCAGACGTGTTTGCTATTGCTATTGGGTATTGGGTTTTTAAACCATTTTTAAGCGATCGATGCGTCCAATATACAAAAATTTTCGCCCCCGGCAGGCAAAGGGCGCTTGAGCGCGCCCCTGGACCCCCAACCGATTTGTTCGTGCGCTTCGCGCACTCGTGTGGGACTCTTTGGGCCTGTGCACAAATTACATAACCATTTTAGACGGGAGAGGTGGGGCAGAGGGTCGGTTACGCATGACGCCACCGTAAAAAAATCGATAATTGTATGCTACAGCGTTAGCGTAACCAGGAGGGGATCATCTATTATGGGATAGGGGAATGCCCAAAAATAGGGTTACTTAATTTTTGCACAGTTCTTTTGCGCCAAAGTTTAACTAAGAATTATTCCTCTACAACTTTCTGTTTTTCCCCCATGACTTTGGGTTTCTAGCGTCGCGCCTGCTTAGATTTCTTTAGTGCTGAAAGCAATCGCTTTACAAATTAATGAAATCTCGTGCACATTGCAGAAAACATCGGTACTAGTAAGCAGTGCTTTCTTTCTCACTTACTGTTTCATTGCAGATAAAGGAAATGGTTCACAATAATCTCAGCGCTGCTCTCGAAAGAGAGGCAGCCCGCAAATGGGATGAAGCAAAGGAAGAGATGAAAACAGCTTTAGAACTCATGCACGATCGCTACAATACAAAAGAAGAAACTATAGAGCAGCCCACTAGTATTTCGGAGATTTTCCAGTCAGTGTTCATGGCGAAAATTCTGAACGAATTACAGCCAGTGTTTCGCAAAACACTTTCTGAGCATTTCTGCAAATCCGAAACTGCGGCGAGAAATTATTTTCTAGATTCAAAGTCGTCCGTCAATCCATCATTTCGAATCGACGCCTTGCGATCGGCCATTTATTGCAATTTGTTGCACAAACTATTTGTCAACGAAACACTTGGTAAAGGAGTCGATGTAAAATATTGGCTTGAGAAAATACTCGACGATGAAGAGCTTCGCAAGGCACTGAAAGTGGCCTTGGCCTTACGAGACGAGCAAAATCTGCAGGACTACATTCGCGAAGACTACAATAGCCGTGAGAACCAGTGGAAAAAAATGTTAGGTGAATGTCTCATCGACGTTCTCGAAGAAATGCAGACACTCTCAAAGCAGAAAATTACCTCTGATGTTTTTCCGGAAAATCGACTCAAAGGTCGGCCTGTTGTCAAAGTTGTCGGCAAGACCTACCGCAAGACTCTACTGAATATCATGGCAAATTCTAAACGAGAAAACATTGTAGATATTGGATTCGAGTTATTATCCGAGCGATTGCGACAACGGTACATAAAAGAATTCGAAACATACAATCCGCTTCATTTCATCCTTAATTACGATTTCAACATGAATGACTCTTGGGTTCCACTAACGCTGGAAAACATGACGGACCAAGCTGCTCTGAATTTCGAGACGGACAGTGATAGTGGCGACATAATTTGTGCTCACGGATCTGAAGCAGCTACCAACACAGTTCTAGAATCGGGAGGTATATCAAGCGAACCTGCGCCTTCCCTCAGTCAAATCGCCTTCGACAATGTAATTGACTGCGCCCTGAACAAAAGCAACTTGACCATAGTAACTGGGAAACCTTTTTCCGGTAAAACCATGATAACGCAGAAAATGGGATATGACTGGGCCAAGAAACGACGTCACCTGAAACCGACAGAACCCAACGATAAAGTATTCTTTGACTTGGTCCTGGTGGTGCCACTTCGATACGTTCCAATACCAGCTGGAAGGAGATGCTACACTGATATATGGGAAATGGTGCTGGCTTACTACAATGAGCGCAGTAACTTCCAGTTTCTGAAAAATGTTTATAAGCTGGATGGCAAAAAAACGCTGGTTATTTTGGATGGATATGACGAAGAACAGGGCATATTGTGCGAGGAACTGCACAATATTCTTCAGCCACCAAGTGGGACAGAAAATAACGTTGTTAATCTATCGTTTCACCTTTTGGTGACCCACCGCCCTACTAAACCCATTCAGCGAACTGGAGGTGCAAGTTTTCTGAAAATTACGGGCTTTAGCAGCGACAAACAACGCCGAGACCACATTACAAGGCACCTGCGCAAAGCGGCGAAATCCAGTGGTCAGCTGTTGAATGACATTGCTAACGATGAAGAAGAGATCTGGAACAAAATTAAGCAGAACTACGAACTGCGCAGTTTGACAAAAGAGCCAATGATGCTGACGTTTGTTTGCGTAGCTCATCACAATAAGAAGCTGAAAAAAGTAAGTAATCGCTAGGCGGATGTTTCACAAATCTTGTATTGAATATAATGCTTTCCCACCGATTTTGGTGTTTTCACAGTTCACGTTTGCGATCATGCCGTCTCTTAACTGTTGCGTTTACTAAGCTGTAAATTGACTTCCGAGACCAAAAGGATATGCTCTTTCGAATGGAACATTCAGATTTTAAAGAAACCGCACCACTTTTGCGCTTCATTGTTTCATATTCCTGGGACAAAAACTTTTCATGTTTGACTTCGTGATTTTTTTTGGCGGGAATGGATTTGTTGATGGGCCGATCAAAGACATGAGCACCCATAACTCAGCCATTATGACGTCATTATGTACCAAAAAGTGCTATTCTACCTTTTGGATCGCCCGTTGGTTTTCGACGTATCTTGCATGGAGTTTGCCATCTTTATGGCGGCCTTTTTAAGGCGGTGTTTTTGGGTCGACCGCTCATACGTTACAGTACTGGTTTGCCTAGATCTGTCACGGCCTTCTGCTAAATCCTATTAAAATTCAAAACTTTGCGCAAAATTCATATTTATACTGTAAAATTTGAAATATGTGCTAATAATTAAGACACGCTTTTTATAAGGACCAAGTTTCACTTGACACAGTTTGCAAAAGGGTTTCCGATTTTGCTGAAAACGTTCATATAAGTGTATTCTAGGCTGAAACTACCGAAAATCATATCAGAATATTTTATATATCATGTCATTCGATCAGAAACTGAACGAGAAATCTGAAATTCTGAGTCAGAGTGCAGACGTGGAGCCACACCAGTTTAACTTCTGATAATACCATTCGATAGAGAAAATTACGGACTTCAATTCTAGGGTAACTTTTACTTAGAAATTGCAATCAACTTTTTCGAGATAAACGCAAAAAATTAAAAAAATACTGGTTATATGCATTAGTGGCACTTTTCAACTTCTAGCTCAGAGTGGGGCCACGCCAATTGAAATTTTGATGATGCCATTCGATTGAGAAAATTGTGGGCTTCAATCCTAGTGTAGGTCTTACAAATTTATCGATAAAAATGCAAAAAACTGAAAAATCGACGGAAATCAAAAAACATTTTTTTAATTTCTACATAAAAGAAGCTTCGAAAACTTAAAATTTGATGATTTTCAGATTTCTCGTTCAATTTGAGCTAATTTTGATAGAGTAAAAGTTTGTTTCCTTTTCAACAACAAAAAATCAAATTTCCCGCCATATCTCGCGACAAAATTAAAAAATAATATTCTGATATGATTATCGGTAGTTTCAGCCCAGAATACACTAACATGAACATTTTCAGCAAAATCGGAAAACCTTTTGTAAACTGTATCAAGTGAAACTTGGTCCTTATAAAAAGCGTGTCTTATTTATTAGCACATATTTCAAATTTTACGGTACAAATATGAATATTACGCAAAGTTTTGTATTTTAAAAGGATTTAGCAGAAGGCCGTGATAGAAATAGGCAAACCAGTACTGTAACGTATGAGCGGTCGACCCAAAAACGCCGCCATAAAGATGGCAAACTCCATACAAGATATGTCGAAAACTAACGGGGGATCCAAAAAGTAGAATAGCACATTTTGGTATATAATGACGTCATAATGGCTGAGTTATGTGTGGTCATGTCTTGAATTGGCCCATCAAAAAAATGACCATCAGGTGCCGACCGGCTAACAATATTGAAATTCGGACAGAGAACCGACTCGGTAAACGGTAATTTCCAGGTCCAATCCACGGCCCACACCGCCTTATGAACATTACTTCCTTGAGAGGTATACAGCCCCAGATTTCTACCACACCAAAATTTTTATAATACCAGTCACTTGCTGACAAGCGGTTCACCTCACCTCTCAGTCCCACCCAGAAATAGCTCAACCAAATCATATCACAAAGGGAACTTTTGCCTTAAATTTTCGGTTTACTCTATAGATGCGCTAGTATGGTAATTTGAAGTCGGTATCGGTATTCGGTATTTTACAATTTCATTTTATCGGTATCGGTATCGGTATTGGCATGTTCTTTTCAAATGCCGATGGTGTCGGTATCGATATTTCTTGTAATACCCAATTATATACAAATACAATACTCCGGTTACATGTTTCGCAATTTTCAAGCAGTGTATTCCTTTTAAAGCGGAATAGCTATGATTGAAGACTGTTTGAATCGTACTGTGCAAGCAAACGGAATGATGCAACGTGAGACGTGCGTGTAAGGGCATACGTTAGTAACAGTAAGGTCGCAATTGATGCGCAGGTTCATCGCATATATACCGAGATACCGATCTGAATCAGTATTTTGGGTCAGTAACAGTATTTTTTCGGTATTGGAAATCTGTATCGTTTCCATTCCCCTGGATAGAATGGGAACGGAACGGTCCCATTAACACTGTCACCATTTATTGCTCTCAATGTGCACGATACAAGCTGCAAGATATATTTTTTAAAAACTTTACTTTCAGGGTTCCTTCTCTGAACTTTTGAATGCCACCATTCATGAAATAATCGATGTCTGGTCGAAAAAAGGAGGGAACTCAGTGGAGGCACCCATAGAACAACTGAAAAAACTGTTCGACGATTATATATCGAACAATTGTTCAGCAACCATTGATGGCTGGCGTGAAGAAAAAAAATTCCAGCTGCTTGGAAAATTTGCTTTTGAAATGGTTATGGAGCAAAAAATCGTCTTCAAAAGGAACGATTACAGAAACTTTTTGGACCACTCAGATATTGTTATGTTTTCCGACGTTGGTCTGTTGACAATTATCAGGCAGGGTGACGACTGCGAGATTCAGTTTCTTCACCGCATATTTCAAGACTACCTGGCGGCATTGTACGTCGTCCTTTGGGCAAAACAACCAGGGGAAGTATGCATGCGGTTTTGTGATTCTAAAATCGTGTTCTTTTATTATGACATCTTGGAAACGATATTCAACGTCATACTCACCGATCAAGAAGTTATTCAGCGACAAGAAGAAGTTATGCACAGGCTGGCAGTGCTGTTCACCATGTTGAAAGAAAATAACGCAGTTGAGGTACGGAAGGCTAACAGATCAATAATTTATTATTTGACTGGAATGCCAATTGTGCGGTCCTCTGAAAATTTTTATGGAGAGTGGAGAGTAGTGCCCTCTGGCACGATCGACAATGTCCCACCCGATCAACAGCGTCTCAAGCTGATATTGTTTAATATTGCTGCGATACCGTTTACTTGATACAGATTCGGTAGCTGTGTTGGTGGAAAAAGTGGTCTGTATGAATCAAATACGGTGCTATCATTGATCTTATCAGTAGCAATGACGGACAGTGGCGCACCGCCTTTGTAAAACGTATACTTTTTCAGCGCATTGAATGTTAAAGCTGCTTTAGAGGTGCACGGCAGAGGCCGGTCGGTAATCAACAGATATTTGAACTTCTCTTTCGCATTCTCATTCAGAAAAGATGTGAAAAACGAGTTGTAACATCCACAAGTTGAAGGACCACAATTATCTTCACCACAAGTTGAATTAACAACACAGTTATCCGGTTGAATGTCTCTTTGTGCATTCAAGTGCAAACTAAAGAGATTGGCTGAACACACAGCATCTGTACTATTAAAAAATGTACTATTAAAAAAGTATGAATCCAATGCAGAACAATACAACGAATGTTCGAGTCTACCATTTCTGCCAGGGAAATTTGGATTGAAATAAATATCGCGATATTGACGACATGGATAGGACCATCTTCTCTGTGTCAATTTAGTGAGCAAATCGACGACACCAACCAAATTCGTTCGTTTTATGTAATCTGACGAAAAAAACAGATAGATAAAAAGAACTGAGTCGCCGCTGAATTGAGGGATTGGCGTTGCTATAATTTGAAATATTGATTAATAATTTTCTGACGGCTGCACTGCAGGGTTTTATTGTTCTTTGGTTGATCAATGTTTTTAATAAAAACTTTCTAACTGAAACACATCCAGCCGTTTTTCGGCATTCTGGCGACCCGCCTGAACGGACTTCTAACAGGTATGGAGGATATCCTCACCCCAGACAAAACTTTTTTGTTGCAAAATCTCCTCACACCTCTCTGACCTTGTCTGCCCAGGATGAGGCCTGTAATTCTTTAAAGGTAGTCTTATTACTCACTGTAAGGAAGCGCTTCATATCCGCAGATTAAGTTAATTCCGCTGTCAGGTGTCCAATTTATATAATCTGGAAAAGTTTTCCATATATCACTGGGAAAATATTCATTTATTATCGCGTTGCTGAGATTAGTAGCAAGAACGATGAATGTAAAGTTTTTCTGTAATTTCGTTTCAGTCAAAACACTTTTGTTTCGGCTCTCGATACGAAGCGATTCTGTGGCATAATCAGTGATTAGAATAACTTGCGATATTATATTCATTTCTTGCGATGTAGGTTGCCATGCAAGCATGTCAAGTGCACTTAGAAGCTTGGAAGTTACATTGTTTCCATCTTTTAGGTCGACTGTTCCAGAAGAAACATTCCATGCGGTGATGTTATTTAAAAACTTTTCCGCTGAATTATATATCTGTGAAAACGATTGGTTCATTGAACAAATGGCACAATTCAGTTCGTTGGGTAAAGGGTAAAGCCAATTATCAAGAAATATGTTGCTTGAAAGATCTTGGCCACCGCAGTATTCGTCAAGTTGCAACAGTTTATCCATAGTTTCTTTAAAGAAAGAAAGAGTAGCATTTTCGGAAAAGAAGAACAGAAATAGACGTTGGTATCGA
This sequence comes from Plectus parietinus, assembly GCA_034700205.1. Classification (NCBI taxonomy): domain Eukaryota; kingdom Metazoa; phylum Nematoda; class Chromadorea; order Plectida; family Plectidae; genus Plectus; species Plectus parietinus. The sequence goes on from JAQGCX010001244.1 coordinate 8,150, forward strand.
TATGGATGAAATTTTGTGGTGGAACCGACCTTCGAAGACGTCTGTGCAAAATATGTGTTTGCGGTTACTAGAACCGAAAGAAAGCAAAAAATTAAAAAGAAGCGATCTAATTTGATCATTGCAGTCTTCTCTTCTCCAGTGCGTGCATTGCATGTGACCAACACTTGATGACGGTTCACAACAGCTGCAGCTGCATAGGACTATCTCTATTACGTCAATCGGAAATTATGGAGCACTCAAAGACGTTTGCTTTTGGGATTGCCTTGTGTGTGGTTTTGAAGGTAAGACCAGCGGTTTGCGGTCCAGCGTGGTGATGTGGCATTGGCCAGATTTGTCCGTATTGCTACGTATTAACAGGGTGGCTCAAAAGAGAGTCAATGATAAAATAACTTTATTTCTGCCAAAACTTCATGGATCAACATGAGATTTCAACCATAGATGCCTCTATATATAGTGAACATTATGCCCAACGTTTATTGAAATCGACAATAGTTTTGCTGAGTCCTCTTAATTTATTCGATTTCTCCGGAAATCGGGAACGACGAAGTTAGCTAAAATTCCTCGACGTAGCTGCCAAATTAGAAAAACCCAACTGTATGTCTCAGTTCTTATCTTATTCATATTCTTTTAAGGTTCACTATTTATGATATTAATTGCAACGTGATTTGTTTGAATATCACAAAGTTAACATTGAATTTTGTCTGAAATTTCAAAATTTTTTTGGAATGCTGCACATGATTCGTTTGTGAACAACGGCTATGGAGCCGATCATAATGAAAACTTAGCACATTGTTGTTCAACTATTAAGGTTGATATGGTTTAAATTTGACGCCATTTGGTTGAGTACTGGCGAAAATCTGATTAATTAAAAAAACTGACTCCTTTTTTTGAGCCACTCAGTACATTGAGCGTTACCAAAATCTATCCCCAATACTCCCAACCAGCAAGTATTATTCATAAAGATATTTATTTTTGAGTTTTGAGAATGCGCTAGCAGGTTGTTTCAGGTCTTTAAGCTGATCTAATTAAAGCTACGAAACGATGTTTATTTTTCAGTTGCTTCACTTGAATCACAGCTCGTTGTCCTTCTCAGTAAACGTCAGGTAACCGTAATTAGCGGTCGACTCTTCCAGCATGGCAGCGAAATGGGACTGAATTTTTGAAAATTCTGGTCGATTTGATAGTTTAGCACTGGCTCAATAAATCATAGCTTAAAAACATATGCAAACTGTTTGGCTGATAAAAAAGCATATGCAAACGCAAATAAGACGCGCCTCGCCGAATTTTTGTTATTCCGCGAGTTCGCAGTCCGTAGTCCTTTATGAAACAGGCCCCCTGGAGTCCAATTTCGACCTGTTTCGTCAAGTCCAGACACATGAGCACAAAGTAAAGCCAGGATGCTGGCCAGGTGGTGGTTTGATTTTCTTCTCGATGGAGAAAAACATGCCTGGTTATGTTTGGTCGCTTCGTAAAGAAATCCGTCGCAAGTTTCACATAGCTGAAAAATAGGGGAGGTTTCTACGGATTCCTGTAAAATGGCCTGACTGCGAACTGGTAAAATCGCCTCGGAGTGAGCGAGTATGGAAAATCAAATCCTAACAGAGATTGGCCAGTTTCTTGCTTGGAGGATCGTTTGAACGCACATGGTCCCGGCACGAACCAGGAACAAAATTTGCGCCGGGTACGGTAACATATTTTGTCGCGCATAAAAAGCACAACCGCCCGTATTTAACCGCCTAGCGTATTTAACCGCCAACCGCCTGAGTGTCGCCCGTATTTAAGGGCCACCACCGGGGCCGAAGGCCCGGTTCCAGTGTCGCACACTAATTGACTTGGGCTTGCGAAACGAGGCGGCTCCCCCCCAAGTTTCGCTAGTCATACTAGTGAATACGCAAGCGGGATGCCCACTTGCCCGGACGTTTTGAGCGCAGGGGATTTGGCACGAAAACGTGAATACCGTAACCTGTTCCGCGGCAACCTGTTCCCCTGCCCAATATGCAGCGGCGAGGCCCGTTGGGCCGAGCACATAGCGAACGAAGCGCCAAACAGGGGCGGGTTATCACTTCGCAAGTCAATAAGCATGTCAAAAGCCGGACCGTCACCCCCCCTTACCTCCCATCGGCCGCTTTTTCCTTTGCTTCGTCTTTTTCTCCAAATTGGGAAGGGAGCATCCTGGGCTTTTTGCTCGCTCGGTTCGTTTTAAAATTTATTACCAAATGCCAATAGTGAGTAAATCATGAAATTATGCGAAAATTAAAATTAAAATGATGAAAATGAAAATGGCGCTTTAGAAAAAGATTAGCACAAACCCGCAGAGTTCTCGTCAGTCGTCGCAGGTCGTGGCTGATTCCCTAGTTCTGTTAATCAGTTCCCACTTTAGACGCAATATTACTTGATCAACAGCCTTTATGTCCAGCCAAGAGAAAAGTCTTTCGACCACACTGGCCAGGTAAGCATTAGAAGTGTTGGTCATGCCGAAGCCGTGCTCAGCATGCGTCTGTGTCTGGAAGTGAAGTTCCAGTGTTTTCGTAATGAACGGCGACCAAGGATAGTAGTTGGTTCCGGTTTCATTGTACGTGAATCGCTCTCGCTTTAACTGCCCAGCTTGAATGGACAGATTCAGTTTATAGTCGTTCGCTTTGTAGTCGTAGATTTCAGTGTCCCACAACTGCACAAACCAACGTTGATTGGCGAACATATTTGCAACGGAAAGACACAAAGTCGGCTTCACCGGCAGTTCCATTTCATCGACGGTTTTCAAAGTAATGAACGTCTTCAGAGTCTTCTGATAATCATCGTAAATGAGCTGTATAACGCCTCTGATCGTTAGGGCGGCGCAAAATAAAATAGCCGCAATCAGAATGACTTTTTCGAAATGTTTTTCAGATTTTTTCGCCATTTTTCAAAACCACTTGTTCCTGATACCGTCAAGTGATGAGTATTTGCTTGCATGAAATTCTTGTGGTCTTCTTTTGATTGGCGTAGTCGTTCAATAGTTAGGGAAGGTCCAGGAGGGTTTTTCGTTTTTAGGTATGGCTTCCAAGTCCAGCTTCTTCTACGTTCCAAAAGTTCCTGCTCTAGCTTCTGCTTTTCAACAAGCAGGTCACCAGCAACTTTCCTAAGGTTATCAACCACAGTTCTTACTTTTCGCACCTTCTGAATAGTCAATGTATGGAGGAAACGATAGTGCGAGACCGGTTACCTCTTTCGATGGTATAAAAAGTGAAACAGAAAGAATCGCTTCTGAAATGGAAATTTTACAATCGCATATAGACCACGTAAGATCAGTAAAAGGTCGATACCAAACCACAGTCCAAGAACGCCGCCAAAATTTCCGACAAAAGCGTCAATTGTCCAGGGAAAAGTGTCCGTGTAGAACACATATTCTGAATTAGGCAAGAACACCCTCATCTCGGCGTTAGGTAGATTTCAGTGATGTTCAGGGCCGGCCCGGCCCGGAAGGAAAGTACCGGGCCCGGACCGGGCCCGGGCCTGAAAAAATTGACCGGGCCGGGCCGGGCCGGGCCGATTTTCA
>JAQGCX010001245.1:0-11679 GCA_034700205.1 Plectus parietinus
AACCCCCCCCCCAACCCTGACCGAAGTGGGCAAAATGGACGAAATTTTGTTAACCCCCCCTCGCCCGCCGAAAGCGAAAAAATTTGCATAAAGTTACGGTAATTAAATGCAAATTTATGCAAATTTTTAGGCCAAAGCTATGTTAACCCCCACCCAACTTTTCGACCCGAACACACCTCTGATGGTGAGCTCTCCATTAATATTGCACATGAAAATGAATCCGTACCAGGGCATGCCCTTCAGTTTGAACTCGTGACACCCGTAGAAGTTGGGGTTCTCGCTGCTGATGCCGTTGGGGTAGTAGTGCAGCAGGTGTTTTCGCACGGTGTCGATGACACCGCTGGGAGCGCCGATCACGCGCAGTTTGTCCACTTCGGCCGGCGCCAGCGCCCAATGAGTCATTTTTTTCGGTTTCGCTTTGCTGAAAAAAACTTTGTCGACATGCGTCCGTTTACAGCACACGTAGTTTGAGAATCTTTTCTGTTCTGTATGCATACAGCGCTGAACCACCGACTACCCATGCACAGTAGGAGTGGACTGAAAATGTTTCTGATTGTTTTCCCAAATAAGCCCGCTCTCTAATAACTTTCGCGGAGCTTATTTGAATAGAATGATAACTTTCGAATATTGCTTGAAAATACTGTCATACGGCAGTTTTTTGCTGTCTGATACCGCTCGATTCATTTGAAGTTGATTTGATTTTAGCTTTGTACTCTAATAATCCCCTCAGCTGCTGACCGCTGAACAACACGGTAAACCACACACTAGTAATCGTATTCGAATGGCATTAAGCTGTTAAAGAATAGAAAATAATAAAAAGAAATTATGTACGACCTTCAGTCCGTTTAACTGCTGAAAAAGAGGTAAAAAGTAAAACACACCGGAATAACATGACGGCCTTGTCATTCAACTTGCGAGTCATGTCTACCGCATGATAGAACTCCCAGCCGTGCTCGCGCATCATCTCGATCACCTTTACGATCAGGTAGCGCGAGTAGACGACATCCTGCGCGTCCGCGCACCATGGTTCTCCTAAATTTCAATTCATTAAAACTGTGTTCACAATGTTTTGCAAGCAAAAAATTTGTGCTATATCAACAGGAATCAGGTCACCATTTTCCAGTTTCCTTGGTTTTTTTGGTTTCAATTCTTTTATTTTTGTTTCTCATGCGAAATTAATCATTTCTTTCATTTTTGTTCTTTTACGTCACAGCGAACAAATAGGAACTAAAGATTTTATAAATGAAAGGGAACCTATTTTTAAAATCAATCACCAATGTCCTGACGACACTTTCTATGCCTATTGTCACAATCCATTCTACCATGCTCATTAGCCACCTTAAAAATTCATATCGGCAGCTGCAAAGTGCGTCATAGAAATTATCAAAAAGTCAAAAGGATTTGCACTTTCTGAACTCTCTAACCAGCTGCTCATAGTTTGAAACCTTGAACCAACGAAATGTGATGCTATTTTCAATCGAACTTATTCATCAGTTCAGATTATGTAAGGTACTATAGTTTTCAATAAATAGTTAATATCGATTTAGATATTAATATTTAATATTTTCAATAAATACCCAATATTGACAGATGTACTGTGTCACATTTTTTAAAAGAATGATCAGTTTTAGTTTTTCTATGGCAAAAGTTAATAACAACAATTCAGGCATATTCTTCATCCGTAATCCCAACGATGAGAATGATTGGGACGTAAAGAGCTAGTACAGCATGATCAGCCTGAACAACAACGATCGCATGCGACGCATATATGACTACTTTTGACAAATAAAATTTTTTAGATTTGAAATTTGAGCGCGCAGAAATCAATAGTTTATTGATATGGGCGAAATAAAAAGCTTTGTAAAAAATTTCAAAACCTCTGGGAAGCATGTTGGCACCGTTAATCTAACAAACAGTCGCCATATTAGTATCTTTTTTAATCGTCTTACAATTTTATTATAAGTTCTCCAACGATATGATAAATCAATCCACTCGTATTGAAATGAAGGCACCAAATTTTTCAAGAAAGTCGATGAAAGCAAAGAAACGAACCTTTGAACTTGAATTCGTAAGCGCCGTGGAACGGGCCTTCTCGCTGAATCATTTCTTTGCCATAGTACTTGTTGATGCACTTGCGAATCCGTGGAATGAACTCGTCGTCTAACTCGATGAGTCGCATGCGATCGTTGTTGTTCAGGCTGATCATGCTGTATTCGCTCTTCACGTCCCAATCATTCTCACCGTTGGGATGATGGATGAAGAATATGCCTGAATTATTGTCATTAACTTTTGCCATAAAAAACTAAAACTGATCGTTCTTTTAAAAAATGTGACACAATACATATGTCAATATTGGACGAGCTACTAACTGTCTGCTGATTGCTTTCCACAATGAATATTGTTGAACTAATACATTTCCGTTATATAGTTTATCTTACCGTACTCTTCACCAGTTTTGTATTCAGCTGAATTATTCACGCAATAAATGATGAAGGCAAAAACTTACAGTCCGCCGTGCCTTTACAATTAGCAGTATTGTAGAGGAACCAACCGACTTCCTGTAGCTCAAATATCATCTGTAAAATGAAGCGGCGGGCGTCCATACCCTCGTCGTTCTCACTAATCCACGGCATCCCGTTCAGACGCATCTAAAAATATACATTGCGATTTTTTGCAGCATAATATAATGAACAAGCAATATAAAAAATCCCATTCGTTTTGTTTTATAATCATATTAGTTCTACAGTAAACACTTTTTTATGCGTACACCATCATACCGCTGAAACTTAAACGTGCAAACAAAATTAGCAGAAAATTTTTTAATGGCTGATATTGAGTTACTTCTATGTTTTTTCTTCTAAAGTTTAATTCGTTGGTTGATTTCATTCACACAACACTGTCTTGCAGTTTTTAATTAAAATTAGAAAAGGTTTCCAGTTCATTGTTTGAAAGTTTGCCAACGGATTCAACGGAAACGGACCAACTGAAAAACTTCTGAAAAATCTTTCTGGACGTCAACCGTGGGCCATCTGGACATTAAAATTTTATTCGAGAGCAAAGGAAATAAAAGCTCTACACGATATTCGCCACGTCCTTGATCGGTTTGTTGGATGCCCAGTGGGTATTTCATCTTCAGCGCCTTTTTCACCGCCTCGGTGAAGGCACTGGAACCGTCGATGAGATGGATATCCTCCAGTCCTCGCAGACTGACGGCGGCGATCTTGGCCGTTTGCTTCCACTTGCTGCTCTGGTCGAAGAACCACGTGGTGAAGTCGATCTGTCGCGTGAGATCACTGCGCAACATGAGGCGCCAGCCGTCTGCCAACAAGTACTCGAGGATATGGCAGAGCATCGATTCGCCAGTCGACCTGCAGAAAAATGTGATTACATTATTGGGAGCTTCATTTTATAACGTGACAAAAAAGCAAAACTATAGGACGCAAATTGTTTTGATGCACTTCATTCCTGCTTTAAAGCATACACCGTGACAGTAAAAGTTCAATATTTTTAAGTTATGTCACCGCAAATTCCAACTAATTCAGTGATGGACAGCATGGCTTGAACAAAAAAGTGCTTGTAAATGAAAACCGGTTTGTTTGATAAAATCGAATCCTTTATATTGCATATTATTTTGATGCGACACACATGAGAACAAGACCGAAGCAACAAAGACTCCTAGTTTATTTCTAATTCGAAACAAACATTATTCTCGTCTCACAAACAATTCAATGTCGAAGCGCAAAAGTGTGATTGCGAAAGTAAAACAGCACAATTTACTGCAATATTTCGATTCAGTAATGTTAAGAACAAATTGAGCTCAAAATTTTTAATCCAACTGCATTACGTCTTTTATTCGCTGCATTTTGAAGAAAACTGTATGAAACAGCTGCCAACGCACAATGCATAGCGACGCACGTGCAGTACGTTCTTTAGTACGATAATTGTCTCTCTCTGTTAAATGATGTTCCCCCCTGAAGAAATGCTTCTTGCTCCTTTTTCTCCAAAACAAGCGCAGTTATTTGCAAAGTCGAACCCCCTCCCGCTGCACTTGAAGCTGTGAGAAGAACGCGAGGCTCGTAAAAACTTGGTGAAGCTCATTAAGTTTTTTTATTGGCACGCCATCGAACTTTACCGACCCGTGCGCAAATGGCCTGCCGTGAATCTCGACGTCGTAGGCGCCTTTGTTGTTGATGACGCCGCTGATGCCTTTGGGCCAGTTGTTCTCGATCGCCTTGCGGATGAGCATATAGACACGCGGCTGCGCATGGATCAGCCGCAGCGTATCAATCCAGTGAAACGTGACGGAGAAAGATCGCAGGTTTTCTGGAGTCTGAGGCAGAACGGATTGACCCGAACCCATGTTACAGTAGCTGTATCTTGTTCTGTTGGTGTCAGAGAAGAAGTAATGAACACTACAGAGTACACTGACTTATTTTTCGACAATGAACCCTGAAGTCTGGGAGGGAGACTATCAAAGACCACTGAAGCTTCCGCATGGTAGGAGGACTAACTCGTGTTTGGTGCACTGTTTTATTGTTATCGGCCGAGCTGTCCACAGCAACCCATTGTCGTCGGATCTTACGCACGAGAAGACGGCGTTATGTTCATTGTCCTGCAGATTCGAATTTGAACGAATCGATGGGAGTCTTGAATAGGCGCCTGGCGCAAATGACATCAGAGGATCGGAAATCATGTCGCACGCACGCAGACGAGCCCTCTGTGGTGGGCGTAGTCAGGCGAGTACGGAGCACAGCTTGATTGCGGACGAGCTGCGCACAGCGGGCGGATAAGTGCATCATAAAGGACGGGCGGTTGTGTTGTGTCGGAAAGAAAAAAAGTGAGAAAAACGGCGCAGACATTCTTTTCCCATGAATGAAAATTTTGCTTATGCACGTGGGTAGAAGCAGAGGAGCAGACATGTTTTGACTGACAGTTGTGTGTTGTGAGACGTTTTTTTAAAGAAAAGAATGTATCCGTTCCGTTTTTCATTGTTTCCGGTCATCAATGGACCAATTAATCATATTTCCTTGTATTTTGAGAATTTTTAATTGTTTTTATTTTGTATTTATCAAAAGACAAACTGATATCGAATTGAAGTAAACGAAGTTAATTTGACTATTTTTCGAAACATTCCATACTTTACTGCACCATCCCTCAGTTTGCCGTTGCCATTTTTGCTCAAGAGCGCGCGTGTGTCGATTGATCGTGTGAAGCGAGCACAATCGTAGCGCAGCGTTTTTTCTTCGCTGACGAGAAAGAGTAAGTGGCCGGAAGAAGTGTGCCGACGTGCGCAATTTGTCAGCAACCGGTGATGGGGGCGGAAAACAGTGGCGCAGGGCGCCGAAACGCCGGTAAACACCGCACGCCAGCAAGCCGCTAATCGCTCGTTTGCTTTGGATAGGATTGCGCTGTGCGCCGCCGGGCCGGGCGGTCGGGCGGCCAAATTATCCAGTCGATACAGTGAGCTCGAGTGGTCGAAGCAGGAACGGCCGGCGCCCCAACGAGGACGGCGCCGGCTCGGCGCGCTGTGTGAAGACAGCTGTTCGGGACGCCGTGGTCGGGCCCGGCGTCGAGGGTCCGTGTGAGTCGCGCCGGTGATTTGTTGCGCATCGCCCTGCAGCACCCACGCGACGACCAGCGCAAATATCCATCCTAGCGGCCGTTTACCTGGCCCCCTCTCTCGACACGAGCCGCCGCGCCGAAAGCTGACCGCCGCGCGGCTCTCGGCCCCGTCTCCCCCCGATTTAATCCCCGTCCGCCGCCGCATCCGCTCCCCCTTCACTCCCGACCTCCCCGTGTCGTCGCTCGGCTCGGCGGCGCGTCCAACTCTCCGAGACGCCGCGAATCACGCGCAACACAACGCGCGCGTCCATTTTTGACTCATCATTCGCGACGCGCCGAGTGGAGTGGAGATTATATTGGTCGGCGAGATCGAGAGCGCCTCATTGTCAATTGTTGCCCCGGTCGAGTATTCCGCCACTGTCGCCATCCTTGCCGGAGACGATTTCACTCACGCGTCGTCGACTCGGCTGCGCGCGAAGGACCCTGGTGCTACTCGCGCACATCTGTCTCCGCCACCCAGTGCGAATTCAGCTGGTGCGTTGTTCTGCTGTTGCGCTGCTCGAGACACGGCGACGCCGATCACAGCTCGGCCAGTATGGCTAGCGGTCATCTGCTCACGTCAGTCATCTGCCTGCTGGCGGTGCTGACAACGGCGCTGGCCGTCAGGTGCAAGAATTGTCGGAATGTGGATGGCGCAGTGCGCTGCGACGAGTCCTGCCAGGGCGACATCTGCGTCCTCTGGGAATGGAGCGAGAAGTCGATCGACCATCTCATTCAAGGGTGCGTTTCAGCCTCATTCCATTTTTGGCTAATACTACTGCATAGACAAGCACAAACGTCCATGATCAATTATTAAGTTTTCATCCAGCATTTTAATCTTTTATAAACATCTTTATTGAACAATGCTTGCTTCGTGAAAAAAATAATGTGAAGACTATTTCAATTAGTTACATTTATGTGATTGCCAGCCGGTACGGCAATATCATAAGAAGCAGCATCAACCATAATTTAATAACCTATGGAACATCCTTTCTCATTTGACATCGAATCGAATAAGAGTGCGTTTTGGAATGAGTGCATTTTGTTGTTGATATGCCAAAATATACGAGTGACAAGTAATCAAGGGGAAATTTCAAAACAGAATTTTATTATTTTTCCGAAACATATGTTTGTTCTGCGGTTATATTAATAATAAACACCATAAACCATTTGTTTTCGACCTTTACCGTTTAAATTTATGTAATTTCATTCGATATTAACGCAAACGGCGGGGGGTTTTGCGCAAACAACACGTAGGGTATTTGGTTGCAAAAACAAGGAGCTTATATTAGAGCTGAAAATCTAGTTCGGGCACGAACAAAGCAAAAAATGTGAATCCTCGGACGAGGTGCGAAGCTGTTCGGCAATCAATGACACCGTCCATAGCCTGCGGTGTATCTTCTTCTCTGAATAAGCCGGGGAAGGGGAAATGTGTACTGTACGGAGCGCCGTGTGAGCAGGTGCCGTGCCGCGACAACAGAGAGCGTTCACGCCACTTTTGTTGAATGAGCAATTCAATTTACAAAACCGAATGGTATTCAATTTTTTATCCGGCGCAGGAAATTTGTGAGCCGCGCGCTTCGCTCACCAATCATCGTGCGGGTGGCTAATATTTCTAGAAAACCCCGGCACGACCGAATATTTTTCAGGTGCATGACCGGCTTACGCACTGCCAATGTGACGATGGGCTGTCGTCGGAACGCGGACAACGCGGCTCTGTGCTTATGCAACGATGGTGACGAGTGCAACGCGCGTTCGCGGGCCAGCAACCGACAGGAAGTGGCGCTGCCGACGGTCGAATGTCGCAATTACGTCGAAGCGCCGTTCATCAGCCCCCAGTCGAAAGAGGCGACGTGCCGCGCCAACTTCTGCTTCTTCACGCAGACGAGCGTGTCCAACTTCAAGGGGGAGTTGGAGATGCAGACCACGGCCAACTGCGGCCAACTGCCGCAGTACACATTCGACGTGCAGGTACTGTTGCTATTTTAATGGTATTCAATTTTTATTCAGTATCATTATCTAAGGATACTATTTTGATATGCCGTTGATTTTTTGATAACATACGCATAGAATGCTTTCTGAATGAATTTTAGAAGGTAAATTTGATCGACATTTTTTTAAATTTGCTGGGAGGTGCTTGCGTGACAATTGAATTTTAAAATATGCTACTAACAAAAAGTACAGTGCTCTTTGAATTTTGAATATCTCAGCCCATAAACAACGACATTGATGTTTAGGTGGCGTCAATCTGGCCAGGACCTGGCGTGCTCGCGGGCGGCTGCTACCTGCTGCAAGCGAACGGCCAGGACACGACGCTAGGCTGCATGTGCGACACCGACAGCTGCAACCTCGACCAGCCGTACCCGATAGTGCCGGGGGGTGTGCGCTGCCATCTCGGCTACAACATCGCCAACGACAGCGCATCCGAGAAGGACTCTACGTGTCTGGGAGACTTCTGCCTCATTCAGAAGACGTCGATCCCACAGTTCGGCGACAACTACATGAAAGGCTGTCTGAGCATCGGCGGATCATCCGCCGCTAAGCGCTCCGTGTCCACGGGCTACCGTAATATTCTGGGCGTGGAGCAATGGGTGTGCAAGACGGACTTGTGCAACAGGGACATCGACGCGGCGTCGGCCGTCGACTCGAATGAGGTGCAGCCACATGTGGCGTCGACAGACTCTGCGCCTTCGGCCATTTCGTCGTCCATTCCGACCGTTTTTCTCGTGCTTGTTGCTACCACTCTGATCAGAGCGATGAGATAAACAGAGCCGCGCCGTAGCGCAGTATTTCTCTCGTCGTTTTTGCACAGTCAATGGGTGGAGTGTTTTGTTTCCCTTGCCGTTCGTTTTCGTTTCTGTTGCGCCTGCGCATTTGCGTCCAGCCGAGTTCGACTACTAGCTGCTCTTCGACCCAACCCAGTGCAATAAAAAATATTTATTATCGTTTTCGCTCACGGAATTTTTGAGTTACGAATTGAGGAGAATGAAATAAATTGTAATTTTAATCGTTTGTGCATCATTCCACCACCAAATGCAAGCACACAACGCATGTTTTCAATCACAAAACGAAGCTTCAATCATACATCAGTCAGTCTTCGCCGAGCAATTAGGCTTTTGACAGCATCTGAGTTAATCGTTCAAACTCAAATGCTGTGAAGAGCCTAATAACATTGGAAAAACTTGCATATATTGACGTCATAAACGATATAGTTTGCTCAAATGTTTACATTTGATATATCTAATTGCTTTTCGTTTTGCACGACAGCGCTTTTTCTCTGCATATTCAAAGCTTCCGGGAAGTTTTCTTTCAAATTTTAATCCAATATATTATTAATATGTGATTTGCTGTCATTCCTGATCGGCTGGTACATCACTGCGCGGGAAAGAATTTCCAATTCGCACAACAAAGCGAGGAATGCTGGCGAAGGTCGCCCCATTTTGCACGAAATCGGCCAACATACCGCCCAAATAATCGCTCGTGACACGCACGGGATTGTTTGCGGATGACCGAAAACACTGACTCAGATGACAGACGAGGCGGAACAAAAGAAAAGCGACGAATTCTGTCTGGCGTCGGTGTCGAGTGACATAAACGAACAGTTTGCTCAGCTAGAGGCGCCGCCGCCTTCTGCGCAAACAAATGACGGATCAGTGAATGCGAAGCGCCACACGTCTGCTAATCGCTCAGACCTGTATCGGATTTCTAATGACGACCGCAGGGTTGCAGATAGCAGACGCTCATTGCAGAGAACATCGAGGCATTCGAGGGCAGCGTCCAACCGCACCGCAATGATTGGCAACTGGGCGAGGGTGCAATGCTGCAAATTACCGAAGCCAGTCGAACGCCTGCTACCAAATGATAAACAGAATGTCCGGGAATTTTTCGCATTGATCAATGAAAATGAAGGATTGAGCATTGAACGTAAGATTCCCATCGTTATCCAGCGAGTACCGTAAAAAATTTCAAATGCGATGCGGCGTAGTGAACTGCATTGTATGTATTCAACAACAAATACATACAATGCAGTTCACTACGCCGCATCGCATTTGAAATTTTTTACGGTACACGCTGGATAACGATGGCAATCTTACAAGTTCAATGCTCAATCCTTCATTTTCATTCATAAATATCAATCAATGCAACGAAACTAACTAGCTCAATTTACGCTTTAATAATTAATACTGCTCTCAGTGTGGATGGGAAATTCTTTCATCTAAGGCTGACACGCACTTGCCTATGTCATACAACATTTAGCATTTAGAGTAGCAGTGATTGCGCTAATTTTAGTATTCTCTGTGAACCACTGAATAAATCCGTCAAAGCGGGCTCGATAAATTGAACTAGACTATTGATAAAGGCAACGAATTTCAGGAATAGCGATCGATCCTTAATTTATTCACGGAACCTTGCTAGGGTCAATTTTCCGCAAAAACACACTTCGGTCGATGATATGTTGCTCACTTTATCGTGCTTCGTCCACCACAACACGAATATTTTCATCACAGCACATATCAGTCAGAAGGGAGAAGCAGTGCAAGCATCGCCCATCAAAACCACAAAACGTACCCAAAACTCTGTTCACCAAAGATTGCATCACGAGAAAACGGTTGAACAGAGAACAACGGTGGAACAAACTTAAGAGAACAAGAGAAACGGCCAACCAAGCACCGAAATGTTCCCGCAACGAAGCAAAGGACGGAAGAAAACGGCATAAATAATGCAAGTGACGCGAAGAAGGAATACGGTCAATAAGATTAGCTCTTCGGATTTAATACATCGTTGAGGGTGTCGTTGAGAGAAGCGCAGCATGACAAAGACCGCAACGACTCCATGTAGTAGCTGAACTCAGAGCACACCATCCTGAAACAAAATATTATTCCATTATCGTTCAATACTGCAGTAAGAAATTTAGAAGCAACTCTGCAATTTATGTTTATATTAGAAACCATTTCGCTTTGCAACCATGAAGTAATTACTATTGGAAATAAGTCAGCCGCGTGAAACATTTTACTTTCACATAAAAGAATCGACAGCGAAATGATTTTTAGACTGAGTGAATCGAGCGATTCTCGCTATTCCTAGGCGGCCATGAAAAGCGCTCAACATCCATCTTGAAAAAAACGAATATGGCTCCCAAGAGATCCACTTTTGACCCTCCCTCCCATAACTAACAGATGCAAAGCAACGAACCCATATGTCACTGCGTCGTGCGGAGTGATGCCCATGACAAGCAGCTGTTCCCTCAACGCCGTCTTGAATTGGGCGTGTACGCGGAAGAACAACCTCTGCAAATGTGGTTTCATATTACTCAACAAAGCATGGAACGAATGCGATAAAATCGTGGCTCTTCATTTAATGATAGAGGTGAAGTATCTGTGAAGACATTCGCAAAATTTGAGACAATGAAGATAAGAAGGAACGTACCTGAATCTGGTCGTTTGGAAGAATATCGACCAAGCCTTCGTGGAAGCGTCGCAGATGTTTGGCAATCTGCTGGAAGCTCGGCGAAGGTACCGTACCCTTGAATTCCCACTGAAAATTTGCAAATAAATAATTGCAAGATTCCGTTCTAGAATTTCAGCAAACAGATGATGCATAATACATATGAATAAGACGTTATCCGACACCACCAAGCGGATGGACAGTTACGCAATTTGATTATAAAACGTTCACAGAAAATGCGCATACCGTGTTTATTCTAATAAAAGCCCCGGGGCTTCTATTTTTTGATTGCTCTCTAGGGAGGGGCTTATATTAGAGACGGGGCTTCTATTTTTCCGTACCTCTCTAGGGGGGCTTCTATTGGAGACGGGGCTTCTATTAGAGACGGGGTTGTATTAGAATAAATACGGTATGTCGATGAATGGATGCTGCAAGAAGTTTATGTAAGGTGATAACAGCAATGGAAAATAATAACTGCTCAGTTTACGTTGGAATGTCACAGACATAAACTCAGACATACTGTAAGGGTAGAAATTATTGGGTGAATTGGGTGGTTCGGCTGACCACCCAAATTAAGTACCACTCAATATTTCTCCCAACCTTTATGTTCCCTTCAACCATTAATCGATGCCC
>JAQGCX010001246.1:0-11677 GCA_034700205.1 Plectus parietinus
AATATGAAAATTAGAGAAAACTTCAACCTTTAATGGGTTTAAAAAAACTTATTTTGCCCATATTTTTTTAACAAAGCCATATTTCAAAATTTGGAGGCCAGATTCGTGATCAGCATCAAAAACTACATCATATATGTTAGTTTCGATAAAATCTGAGACAAAAAGGGCGAACTGCCGCAGTACTGAAGCCCTAATCTGACCATTAGAAAAAGCAGATCTTAAACACAACCAGGCTACCACTTGTTTGAATCGGAGGGTCAGGAGGCGAATTTCTTCCGCTAAAATCGATCGTCATTGCTATGTTTTTCTTTTGCAATGTTTGATTATTGTTATCGTTAAGTATAATACTTGGTGGTGCATTAGAAAATGAAAACAGCGGGTCACGAATTAATATCTCCAATTGATCGCTAATTTTGTAACAGATTTGCTCTGTTCCTATGTAAACCATGTGCTTCGATGTGAGACAGTAATTTATATAATTCGACTGAAACGCCATCACTTCGACGAAGCAAAAATAATTTCCCGTTGAACCAGTTGTTGCAGAACCGTATGACGTCGTACTTGCCGAATCTGTCAGTGAAGAACTCGAAGATGCCGATGGTGAAGTTTCCGTCGTGGAACTGGAAGGAAACCAAGTTGCACTCGCGTCGGAATAATATTGGTAATTGATGAGTATTCCATCAAATACAGATTTGATTTGATCGATCGTTATATTCAGCTCTGCGATCTTCGGCAAGAAAATCTCCTTCAACGCCAACCAGTCTTCCCCTTTTGGCTCATCCTGATTCATGCTCAGGAAAGGATTACGGTATCTTCCCTGCAACGATTCTCCTTCATAAATCATGGCCAGATATTTCCACACAACAATATATATTTCCATCGAAAATGTATCTGTCGGGTTCACAGTGAAACTTCCGTTCTTTGTATTTTGTTGAAAAAATGTGTTCAAAGCCTTGGAATATAGCAATTCTGATTCAGCCGTTGAAAACAATACTTCTGGAGTCACTTGAAAACAAATCGTGTACTCTGGTACGCTCATATTTGCGTTGTACATCATGTTCGTTAATTGTAGAGATGTCGGTTTGCTTTGATACTGCTCAATTAGACTAAGGGATGAAATAAAAGTGAAATAACTGCCAATAAAGTAAACAACAATCCAAAATATCCGCTTGATGATAGCTGCGAAAGTATAGTTTCTCAGTTGCAAATGGTGAATATTATATGATTGTATTAGTTTTCCAACAATTTGGCTGATTGTTTTCGTTTTTATCGGTTGAACTTGGTTTGGTGTTGGCTGATTTGGTTCCATCTTCTGAAATCAACTTCAAATCAACTCATAAGCGATTCAACATGTGCGCGTTAATTCTATGCATCTACGACCACAACTGCTGGTGGTTGAAGAACTCGAAATGCGATACGGAGCTTTGATAGGCAGAAGGGCCGGCCGAGGGAGCGCTTATGATCGAAAGGAGAATATTTTGGAAACAAGGAATTTCTTTCTTTTTTGGCTTATTTGAAGCGGGTTACAGACATGGGCAAGGTCACAACGTAGGGGGGACTTGGAATCAACGATTTTCGGCCCGGGAAATATATCCCCCGACTGCGACCAAAATCCCTTCTATCCAAATTGAACCCAAATTGCTTTTTCGCCATGGTGAAAACTTCTCTTTTGGACGTGTTCGACATCTCTGGGTATCTATCTGGATCCCGGGGATATCCCCCATCTAGGGCCGGATCATGGTGGTTGGAGGCAGGCCTGGCTTAAGGGTTCGGGGGGCCCTGGACCTTTTTTTCTTCAGGGAGCTCCTAGGTGCCGCCGGAGGCGAAATGTTCTGCCTTTTCAACCAGCGGAGGCGAAAATTGCGCATATATCTTTGTATTTTGTCGTTTGGCGGCCGGGGGTCCCCCTTACTCGTGGATGACCGGGGGGCCCCGGAACTTAAGGTCCGAAAGGTCCACCTATAAGCCGGGCCTGGTTTTAGGCCCCTGAGCTGAAAATAAGCGGGTCGCTCGCGTGTGCGCAAAGCGCACGAGCTATTAAGGTGGTGCAAAATTATTTACACCAATGGAATTTTCTCGAAAGCAAAATCTCGAAAAAATCTCCTACTTTGGAAATTTCAGAATTTGGCAACCCTGCCCCCATCCCGCTAGCTGACGCATGGTCTACATGGCGCTAAGCAACTAACGATATTTGGTGAAGGTTTAGAGAAGCGAGGCGAGGCGAGCAACTGTAGTGACGAAAAGGCTTCAGACGATTGACGGGACTTTTGCGTTTACCTTTCCACTTGTCATTCAGCTGCATGAGAGCTCTTAAGTAACAGTTAGTATCAGACATCATGTTATTGGCTATTTGAGCGTTTGTGATTAAATATACAGCGACCGCTCACTTAATAGCATCATTCTTCACTGAGATTGTTCTTATTTTCAATATTTGATCGACGCCATTAAATCTCTGAAGTTCACAGCTATGATTCTTGATATATTAAAACTGAAGGCAAATAGCGTGAAATTCAAGCGCGACAGCGAACAGCGTCTACAGACGTATTTAATTAATAATTGCTGTTTGCGCAAATGGAAGAAAAAGAGCGTGGGTGTATAGCCGTGATCGAAAGAAGGGAACTTTTTTCCAGTTAGCGTTCAAAAATCGAGCCTTGAAAAAGCACACTCGCAATTTAGTTAGCAAACGTCGAAAGCTATTATATTGGAAAAATATGAAAGAATGAAACTACTGTAAATAATTTGTCTGCCGACTTATGAGTTGTCCCATAGTAAAATTACTTTAATTTGAAGAAGGCCAGACAGATAGTTTCAGTCTTTCCGACCGCAATGGATAATCAGAAAGGGAAAATAGTGACATAAGAGAGAGAGAGACGAAGCAAAATAGTCATTGTGCAGCACTGCTCTGGCGTGAAGCGGTCGAACCAGCTCTGCAGTCTTCCAAGTAAGTTGACGCGATGCTCGTCGCCGGCAAGTTGTTGTTCGTCGGGGCGCTCGCCTTCATCATGCTCACCCACACGTCTGTCATCAACGCTGGCAAACCCAGGGATGATGATGAGGATGAAATTAGCACTGACAGTACTGAAGTCATCAGTATCTCCAAAGAAGAAGAAGACAACAACTCCATTTTCAACTTCACCACCGACTTCACCACCGATTTCAAGACTTTTCTCACTAACTCGACCACTTCTCTTGCAATGAACACGACCACAAATCCTCTTCTTAAGTGCACCAAGATTGCAGAAGTCGATATGTTAAGCCAGTTATTCGTGAAAGAAAAGGAAAAGAAGGATACATGCATTGGCAACTATTGCTACTGGATCATGACATATGACGATAAAACGAAGACGGTGCTACTCGAAGCCGGCTGTCTGGAAGAAAGAAATGTGTCGAATATCATGCCTTGCTTCAGTGTCGATGAGACAAATGGAAAGGATTGGGCCGAAATTGTCTTTGGCACAAAGAAATTCGAAAAGGATGTCAAATTCCTCACTGCCTGCATCAATTACAATCCTGAATTAGCTTTGCCAGTGCCAGATTTGCCTGACAACTTGTGCCACTCCTACAGCAGCATCTCAGACGACCTCCCAGAGAATGAAATCGATAGCAAAATCCTCGCTGAAAAGAGATGCATCACTGGCGGTTTTGATGACCGAAAGAATATTGAGTGTTACTCTGCTGTCGGCCAGGATGGTGCAAAAAACTCACTTTTTGGTGGCTGTCTTGACAAAGAGAAGCGCTGCGAAGACATTAAGAAAGAAGATGGTGGCTGCACTAAGAAAAAGGAACAAATCCATAAGTTTTTCAAGGATATGAATGTGAAGGGCATGGACCACATTACAGAACTCTGCTGTTGCGAAAGAACCGAGTGCAATAAGAACATTGTGCCCTTCAAACAGAATTGCTACCAATACAAAAATGTCAATCTCTTTGATGAGAGTGCAATCAAGCTAGCCAACAATATATGTGAAGGCGAGTTCTGCTACAAGGTCGTGTTGCAGATGGATATTAATAATACACATTACGCAACTGGTGGTTGCTTGAGCAAGGAAGAGATTATAGATCTTGACTTAACTGACATCTGCAAAAGTAAGGATGATATAAAGAACATGAACAAAGCTGAGAAAAAGGCTGCCGTGTTATGGGGCGCTAATCTGACGACAGAGAAAAATGACAAGACAAATGACAAATACAAGGAATTCTGCATCACAAAAGGGGCAAACAGCAACAAGCTTTCGTTTGAAAATTTTGAGAAAACGTGCTACCAGTACTCTTTCGAAGGAAATGACACTGTTGAGAAGAAAGTCAAAACAGAAAGCAAGTGCAAGACGAACAACTTGGACGACAAAGACGAAGCGACCTGCTACTATGCCTTGTACCAGACCCCTGATGGAAATATTAACAAGCAAGTCGGTGGCTGCGTGGAAAAAGCCAAGTACTGCAAGCTCGAGAAGTGCCTTTACGTCGCTGACATGACCGACGGCGACGAAGACAAGGACACGAAGAAGCCGAAGCTGCCTGGGGTGACCGACTACTATCCAGACATGGTCTGCTGCTGCAAGGGCACAAACTGCAACGGAGAGCGGTTGACCAAGCCCACGCCGCAGCCAACCACCACGGGCGCCGCGACGTCGACCATCTCGCTCGTCTTGCTCATCATCGGCCTGCACGCCCATCACATCAGCGAGCTCTTGGGATCTGTATTCTCATTTGTGATACCGGAAATTACCAATTAGGCTCTTCACAACATCTGAGTTTCAACGACTGACTCAGATCACTACAGTAATCTTATATGCTTCGACACACTGACGCACGAAGTAGCGATCGCAGCGGGATGTGATTTAGTGTGTGAAAGCATAAAAGATTACTGTAGTGACCTGAGTTAGTCGTTCAAACTCAGATGCTGTCAAGAGTCTAATTACTAAGATACATTGCGATTCGTAAGAATATTTGACGTGAAAAGATCGATTTTCTGTACATGTATACGCAAGTGAACGAGAAAACGTGCATTTGAGTGCGCCGTGTGTTAGACTGAATGGAAAACTTGATTTGAAGGCACTTGCAAAAAACAAGTTTGAGAAAGAATGGCGACAAGAATGGCAGTCACGCGTGACCCCCATACAGTTTCCTATTTGCACGTGTTCCGTGTTTGATGCGACAACAGTTTTTTACTTTACTTTTTTACAGAAGTGTTCGATCTGATTTCTAATCTCACGGTGAAGAGGCGAACAAAGACGCTCAGTGCGATTGTTACTGCATGACAATTGAATGCGCAATGGAATTTAGCAATACGGTTCAAAGTTAATGCGCATAATAGAGGATGGGGCATAAAGAATGAAATAGTGTTGCTCGCGAGCACTGCAACCAGGCCCGGCTTATAGGTGGGCCTTTTGGACCTTAAGGTCCAGGGCCCCCCGGTCATCCACGTTTAAGGGGGCTCCCCCCCCCGGCCGCCAAAAGAGGGCCCCAAACAACAAAACACAAATATATATGCAAAATTTTGGTCTCCGCTGGTTGAAAAAGCAAAAATTTTTGCCTCCGGCGGTTGAAAATTCAAAAGTTTTAGTCTCCAGTGGTCGAAAACGGAAAATTTTTTGCCTTCGGCGGTTAAATATCCAAAAATTTTTGCCTCCGGCGATACGTAGGGGCCCCCTCAAGAAGAAGGTCTAGGGCCCCCGAACCCTTAAGCCGGGCCTGATTGCAACAACAAGCTTTTATTTTTTTTCCTTCTTTGTGTCAACGGGGTTCGTTCGACAGGCACAGCTGTTATCACGGGCAAAAGTTAAAGGGGAGAAGGGGGTAAATTTTTCGCGAAAATAACCGTTATTAGCTCGAAAAAGTTAACTGTGTCCAATTGGGTTCGAGTTGGTAGTAACGTTAAAACCCCTCTCTCGCAAATCAAAGTACATTTTTTTGACAATGATAAAACAAAACGTTCATTACGAGAGCGTTAAGGGAGGAGCCGATGAACGATCGAAATAGGCGACGTCACTCTTGCATGGTCCCGCTGTATTTTCGAACCGGATGGCGCACACGCAATTTCAATACGACGACGAATTAGAAGTCTCAACCGTGCATCGCTTCGACGATTACCGGTTTTTAGTTTTCGGCCGAAGTGAACGATTCCTTCTGTCAATTCTTGCTTGACGGCGTAACTGGGCCTGGTCTACCTTACTTTAACACGGTCATGCGATTGGCATATATGTTCTTCTTTTCGTCCGTACACATTCGCGATTAAATTCAGAAAGAAGATAAAAAATTTATTGTGTAAAATCGCCGTGTCTGAAAGTACTGAACCGAGCGTGACATGTAAAATTGTGGTCGACAAAATAAACTACTCAATTGGGGCTTCAAAAAATCGGATTTAGTCCCGTTCCGGTTCTTTGAAGCTTTAGTGATGTGTGGAGAAAATTTATAGTCTCACTGATCCAGAAAATAAAACTGAATTTCGATATTTTTCAGATATCCGCAATCAACAATGCATTATCTATTGATTCTGGCTTTTCCAGCCATTTTTGGCGCCATTTGTAAGTGAAGCGCAGCATCTTTCGAAATGCTTTTTATTTAAAATGATTAAAATGAAATGAGAACGCAATAACAAAATGATTTTTTTATAAAGATCATTCTATCCAGTGCTTGCCTAAAAAATTTTCCGCCACGTTTTCTGTCGAAGTTCATTTTACTGACACCATTTTTTTCTTTACCCCATTTGGGATTTCATTACTTCAGAGAATATATGAAAACAAATGAAAAGAAATCTGGAAGAGAACATCACATGAAATTACACATTTTCAGCAGCACAATCCCAACAACCTTCGCCAGTTGGAGTTTGCTTCGTGAACTGCATAAAGGAAAATAATTATTTTGCGTTAGACTTCCTGGACTCTATTTACGCCCAACAGTTCACTAATTTTGATGAAATTTGCAGGTAAAAATTTTCATTTTTTCGTTAAGAAAACAGTACTACATATTTTAAAATATACTGCTTCGTATTTCTGACTAAGGTTAAAACAATTAAATTATACCTATAAGCCGTAACAAGAACATTTTTTCAAAGTCAACCACAATAAATATAGTCTCACGCCGCCAATAATTTTAGTGATCAGTTTTTTTAACCATCGACTATTGACTCTTTGACCGGATTTTGATCATTTCTAATGCGAACTTTGATCATTTTATTCATATATAATCATTTATTTGTGCTAAATTACAGCAAACATGAAGAAATGAACGAGTGCGTGGCCAAATGCAATTTAGCCGCGAACCCGTTTGAAGCAGATGGCGAGAAAAATATGTGCGATGACAACCGAGTGGCAGGTAAAAATGTGCAATTTGGATCAAAAAGAGTTTCCTATCATGTAAAAATGCGAGAAAAGTATTGATAACCGAACTATATTATACCGTATTTAGGCCTGAGTATGAACAAATTCATTTGTCATATTTTGACTGCACAATGCGAGACTTCCTCACCCATTCCTCAGCTGCATTTTGTTGCTTTCAAAAATGAACAAAAAGTTCGATCTTTCTCATGAAACTATCATTCCCTACGTATGGTATATATCTCCTGCTTGAAAGATTTACGAATATTACCGGGTTTTTCCGAGTAGAAGCCCATCCCAAATACAAGCGCACTTAGGCTTATATTTTCAAGTATAAACCCATTCAATTAGCTCAATGAAACCGAAAAAACGCATTTTTCATATTGAGCCAATTGAATGGGCTTAAACTTGGAAAGTCAACCAAATAAAAGCGCAAGTGTGCTTGTACTTGGCGTGGGCTTCTACTCGGAAAAACCTGGTACGAATTTTTTACAATGACATTTGATGCCGCAGACCCGTGGAAAAAACCATCCCCATAAGCGTTCTTGGAGGGGGCTAGGGGGGGGTGGCTGGCCCCCCAAATAGGTCCAAAATGGGCAGAGTTTTTCAACCCTCCTCAAAAAAGTATTTTGGGCAAAACTTAAAATTTTTTTGAATTCCCGCTCAAAAATACCGTAATTTTACCTAATTTGCATATGAAAATTTAAGGGTCCACCTCAAATATTGGACCTTATTACTTGCGAGCCCCCCCACCCATACCTGTAACGCTGGTCCGAGGTCAGCTACACGCTGGCAGCCGGGCAGGGGGGAGGGGGGGTCGCCGGAGGGATTTTGGCACGAAATTCAAAAATTCAAAATTTTTTGATAACAGGGTGGCCCTTACCTATTTGCGGTCGCTTCGCGGCCGAAGGTCATTCTATCCAGTGCTTGTCGGGTCCGACCGCGAGGGGGGGGGGTGCATGTAGCTAGCTACATGCTGGTACATGCCGGGTCCGGCCAGGAGGAGACTGTATGTAGCTAGACCCCCCTGCTTACAGGTATGCCCCCACCCAACCTCGAACCCTAAGTACACCTATGATCCTCTCACTTTCGAGTGGATTCTGAATCTTTTGTTCTTATAGAACTGAAAACTCACGAACGCAGTCTCTACCGCTATGGAGGTGTTGTACAGAAATATTGTCAATCAAGATGCGGCAAAAAAGAGGACATTATACCAAGCGACAATGCTACTGAAACGAACGACAATTATTGCAGGTGGGAGCCAACTGTAAAATGTACCCGTTTAATTTATTTATCGATATTCTTTTCGGAAAGAAACCAATTTGAAAGCTAACATTAAGTTGCTGTTTATTAACAAAATTGACTTTCGTTCAGGAAATACCGAGTGGCTAGAGGAGGTAAGAGAGAATGGGTCCAATCCCCAAACGTATTTGCCTTTATGTGAAATTTTTTTTGGAGGGGTGGGCAAAACGTGCAATAGCAAAATTTTTGTCGGTTTTCACACTAGGTCTTATTAAGCTTTTGCTTCCACTTAGAGGAACTCAGAGGTAGGTGATGGGGGTTTTAGTGGGGGTTATGTAACCCCCACAGAGGGTTGCCAACCTGTTACCTCGAGTGTGGGGATTGGCAAATATTTTGTGGCGAAATTTCTTTTTAGGTTTACACTAGATATGATGAGTTTTTTGTGCATATGGGGTTATATGACTCCCACTGAAATAAAAGATTGCCAATCCCCCACAGACCTTTAGCCTGCCCACATCTAGTGGAACAACTTTCCACATCAACTTCCCTCCCAGGAAGTGATTATTGTCGACTGACGACCAACTATACCATTATTTTTTCTTCTCATTGTCTTCTGTATTTTGCGTTCCGCTGATATCGATCGAATCGTTTCCCGTCTTTAAGTCAGAGACAATTTAACTTACCTATCTTATTAGTAAACAGTTACCTCAATTCTGAATAATACCAGAATGTAAAATATTTGTTTATTTTAGCCTGCAAAAGTGTCAACTACAATGTTTTGTTAACACACTGTCGGATGTTAGCAGAAAAAGAGATCCACGTGCGAGTGATTCAATGAAACAATGGCTGATTGACATTCTTATTCGTGTCAATAGAGAACTTGACTTTGCTGCTTTGTACGATCCAACCCTGAAAAACAATTTGCCTGAAAACTGCCGAAATTTGTTGGATCCACGTACATTCAACTCAAGCGCATTGAATAGTGGCACTGTCATGGTTATCTTGGTGGCCAGTATAATTGCTGCGATTCAAAATTATTTCCATTAATATCAGTCATATATCATTTTCTGTATTTCTTGTGCCGTAATTAATTAATAAGTAAAGAAATTGCTGACGTTTTCTCACACATAATCTTATTTCGTTAGCACCGAAAAAATTGCGTTAAAATCATTCAACAATGCAGCAATGCATCAAAGCTCAGTTTTTCAAAACATTTTTGACGTTTTAAAAAAAATCATGAACACCAATTAGAACAAGGAAATTCGCAGTCCCTCCACATCAAAAGTTGGAAAATACATGCAAAAAACAGGTTTTGAGAGAATAAATAACACAGATACTCGAGCATTTTTCATCGCGAACCAAAATACAGAAACCGAAAATTTGCCTAAACGTCAATCAAATGAACAGTTTGATACAAATAAAAGTAGCTCTGTCTTATTTGGTAGGATCCGGTTTTGACGCTGGCCAAGTCAAGTTCCTCTACATTCTGCAATGTGTGATTTGCAAGGGGCTTGTGTACCTTCAACACACGCCATCTGGATGAACAAGAACACGTGCCAACTGGGCGAATAGAACTGGGTGCGTACTTTCGCTTGTCGAAGAACGCTGTAGCGCATGACTTGACTGAAGACTTGTACACCGGTTTTAAGGTCGAGGAAGGATTGCTTCTGACAGTTCTTCACAGACGGCGCAAATTTCCCGCCGGCCTTGGAATACGACTGTTTTATGACAAGGCGTGGACTGGGAGGGTTGTCGTCAGTCCTTCTGTGCGTAAACACACGTTGTTTTGCTGTGTGTCAGTGAGTAGAATAACTTCGTACCACCTCGTGTAGTGGCGCGTCATATTAGGGCAAGGAGGACAGTGTCCCATGTATATAAGAAGTTTCTACGGACTGTAGAGCAAGGCTGAGAGTCGAGAACCACGTTTAACGTAACACGTGGATCTCTCAGCAACTGACTCAAGTTGTGTTTTCGTTGATCACAGGAATTATATGCGCGTAGCGATTGTTTTGTGTACAGTGGTTAAGTCGTAACCATGTGCCGAAGTAAAAAACATACGCGAATTCAGATAAAATATCGAACAATACCTTTGTATCTTCAAACCCGTGATCATCCTGTGGTGGGTTAGATTAAAAGTGAGCAGTAGTCAGTGGCTGGTTAGGGGGGATTAAAACTCCAGCGGTGTGTTACTCATTTGAGATGTCAATTACCACATCTTCAGCTCGTCCTTCTGAAAATCACTGACTCGATTAGGCTCCTCCGATTCTCAATCCAGCTCGAGTGAATGTAACTTAGAGATTCAACTGATTAGTGCAAAAATGCTGTTTCGAAAGTGGTGAATAAAATAGATGGCTAAAATTCAAATTTTTGAATAAAATAGAAAAAGTTAAAATAACACACGAATAATGAGAGTTAATATTTGAAATTTCAGGTATCTGCAAAGCAGTTCAACCATGCTTTCTGTGATACTGGTTTCCGCAGCTTTCTTCGGCACTCTATGTGAGTGTAATTGTTTTGACAGTTTGCTCTCGTTCACTCTCACAACAGTATGACATCAACGGAAAGATTAAAGATCTTTTCAACCGTTCAGTCCACCGAAATATCAATAGTTCGCATGTACTCTATTGAAAAAATTGTCAACTTTTACACGATTCTTCTATTGCTTCCAGTCTTGTTTTTTAAAGTTGAGGTTTTCGTTCTAATAACTGATTTTTGTTCTTATACGTTGGTATAATATAAGAACGAAAATCTTTTTAGGGTCCAGGTATGAATAGGTATAGGACGAAAACCTTTTTGGTATAAAAGAACAATACTGTTAACCATACCTGTAACGCTGGTCCGACGTCAGCTATATACATACTGGCGGCCGGGGAGGGGGGGGGGGGTCGCCGGAGTACGGTACTTCGTGTCGGGATTTTGGCGCGAAACTCAAAATTTTAAAAATTTTTGCGGCCTTTGGCCGCAATAGCAGGGGGACCCTTACCTATTTGCGGCCGAGGGTCATTCTATCCCATGCTTGTCCGGTCCGACCGCGAGGGGGAAGGGGGGGTGCATGTAGCTAGCTACATGCTGGTACATGCCGGGTCCGGCCAGGGGGAGGCTGTATGTAGCTAGACCCC
>JAQGCX010001247.1:0-11671 GCA_034700205.1 Plectus parietinus
TGTTATAATGTGCTATTGACCAAGAAAAAGCAATGAATAGTTCATCCAATGACGCTTTTAAAGGAAAAATATTGCCTTTTACATTGATTTTTCACTGATTTTTAGCCAAAATTCAAAGAAAAATACAAATTTTGAGTGACGAAAATCATTTCTGGTATGAAAACTGAACACCAAATAAGAGGGGGCTCCCTCTTATTAGGAAAATAAAACCAAATAAGAGGGGGGGCCCCTCTTATTTGGGGCTCCCTCTTTTGCGGAAAATCCCGGTACAGGAAAACTTTGAATTTTTATGTCTAAAATGTGTGATAAGATGGATGCCATGACAAAAAGGAATTCAATTAACCTTTCAGAAAACTCCGTTGCCATAACACTCACGACCGTCATTAGTTAGGTGTGCAATATTTGCGTTGAATCAAGGCGCGTACGAATCGAGGCGAAAGGCGAGACGGGAAAGTAAAAAAATTTTCCGCCGGAGACATCCGTTCAGAGTTATACGTTTATAACTAGTAGATGAACGGAACAAAACAGCTTCGACTCTTCCATTATTTTGCGAGCGAGAATATCTTTGTGGGTACGGTAGTGCTTAATGTAGCAGCTGCTAAGCTCTGGTGCAAATTAGTTTTGTTTGGCACTTGACGGAGCTTAGGACCTTCGAAGAGGCGTATGTACGTGTCAATTTTTGTCATCGCAAGAACTCGCTAGATTCTCGTTTAATTTGCACACATCTTCAATCAATCAGGTCAGTACTGTTTAAGCAAGATATGCTTTTCATGTTTTCTGCAAATTTCATATCCGATCTAGGGTTCTTGCTCGAAATTTACTCGATATATGGTAGATCCTGACTGTCTGCTAGAAAAGCTGCAGTTTTTCTTGCGCTGCTTAACAAAATTATTGTCATCGGGATTGAACAACAAGTTTTGTTTTCAGTTTGTTTTATTTTCAGATCATGACAATGAGATATGAATCATCGGTTGATAATTTGACGCGGCTGTATGAGGAGTATTTGGATCTGGAAATGGAGACGGTTGATGGGCAGATGGATCAACTGATGAGCACTTTCGTTTCGATATACATGGTGCTGGCAGTGTGCGGCGTGCTGCTCAACATGCTCGTACTAATCCGTCTGTTGGCGTTGCGGATAAGAAGGTCGGACCAGTTCTTCGACGGCTGCGCCCTGCCGCTCACACTTATGGCCCTCGCTGATCTCTTGTCCCTCGTCGCCATTATCGTGCTTGTCCAATTCACCTACGGTTCGTCGGATGAAACGCAATCTGCAGGCGTCGCGACTATCATGTGCAAGGTCAGTAGAACCTTGCCAGACACCTTTTTTTTTCGTTACTTCGCATTCATACCTTTAACGCTGGTCCGAGATCAGCTACATGCTGGCGATCAGGGAGGGGGAGGGTACTTCGTGTCCGGATTTTGGCGCGAAATTCAAATTATTCAAATTCATGTAGCTAGCTACATAAAGGGTCCGGCCAGGGGGGGCAATATGTAGTTAGGTCCCCCCGGTTACAGGTACGTTCGCATTCCTCCTCAAGCAAAATGCGTCAGACGACATTTAAGACTCACTGATTACGTGCTAGGTACCTATACTTGTAATCAAACGAACAAAGTACATTGCAGTGAATTTATTGTTGCGTGCACTACACGCTCATTAGTCCCTTAATTTATTCAAGCGATTTGAAGTGAGCTCAGAGTTACATTTTCATGCATTAAAATGTCTGTTTCAATGGGTTGCCGAATATAATAGGGCGAGAAACATTCGTTAAAATGAATTTATTAGCACCACTGTCAATTCAAGAGCTGCAAAACGTCGTGTACCTTTATCATGAGAGGAAGAATCGCAGAAGTAATCGTATAGTTGAATTGTATTAGGGAAGTAAGCATTAAAAAATCAATTTTTTTTGTTTTGCTGTGTTAACGTCACAATTATTTATCGTTAAGTAGCAATAAGATATGATCAAAGACTGAGAAAACGCAGCGTTGCAGAAATGTTTTCGATATCAACCAAACTACCGTAGTCAAAAAAGTGAGTTGCTGCAAATTTTGGTCGTTGATAAAACGTGAAGTTGTCAGCTTTTTAAAAACATTTTACTTGGATTATTCGCACACTTTATTAGTGTTGTAGAAAAACTTATTGAATCAGAAAAATATAAATTTTTATTGAAACAGTTATCTACCCAGTCGTAGATTCTTGGCTACGGTATTTTTTTCGCTTACATAAGTCCCATTCTCTTTATTTCGCAGCATGTTATCAACACGTCGAAAAAAAAGGTAACGACGGTGTTATTTTCAATATTACTTTCGGTCACTTTTGTCGCTCAAACAATCAGTTCTGCTAATTAAAAAATGCCTATTTATCTCAATTGTGTCTCGGCTGAAAAGAAACTAAAAGTTGTTTCTGGGACAGACTGAGAGTGGGACGTACATATGACAAACCTACGCATACCTTATGATTTGTGGCATTTTTTAGATCGATACCGTAATGTTTGCTGCAAGCGTGTCCAATAGTATTGAGATGGAGTGACTATTGAAACGCAAAGTATTAGGTTTCCATCATACCTGTAACCGGAGGGGGGGGACCTAGCTACATACAGGTAGTCATGTCGCGAAGTGCCTTGCAATATTTCAGTTCCATCAAGCAAACCTGTCACTTCTGCCACGTAAAACATAGCCGATAATTGCAGCTAATTAAAAAATCGCATAAAGAACCAGTGCGATATATCGTTGTGATTCTTCATGCGATATTTTTAATTAGCTGCAATTATAGGCTATGTTTTACGTGGCAGAAGTGACAGGTTTGCCTTGATGGAACTGAAATATCGCAAGACATCTCGCGACATGACTAGTCCGAGGTCAGCTACATGGGCGACCGGCGACCGGGAAAGAGGGGGAGGTCGCCGGGTACGGTACTTCGTTCGTATCGGGGTTTTAGCGCAAAATTCAAATTTTTTTGTGGCCTTCGGCGGCGAGGGGGGTCCGTTTCAAGCAAACGACCATTTTCAAACTTTATCCTTTGCATTGATAAATGCTTCACTTTGAAAACAGAACAATTCATTATTCTGCCAAAAAGTGATATGTTTGGACTTCTGACACTTTGGACACGATAATAACCCGATTTTTAAAAAAGACAATTCAGCAATCGATCTTTAATTTTGAGCCACTTTGAGGGGTTGGGGATAATTCACCGGGACCCCTAGTATACCTATGGTTTGAGGCAGTGATGTTCATGGGCCGGCCCACGGGCCGATTTTCGAAAATTTTTGGGGGCGTGGGCAGGGCCCGCGGGCCGGCCCATGAACATCACTGGTTTGAGGTAATCACAAGCGAGAATAAGTTGCCTGCGTGAAAACCTTGACGGAGTATTTAGGTGATTTTATTTTTCTACGTACGGTACAAAAAATGTCGCAGAACAATTTACCCAAAATAAACTTCTCGACATGAATCTTTTAACAACACTCAAATGAACTGACCAATGGATGTAGAGCAATTGCGTCCAACAAAGCTCTAGTGCCACACTTTCTCGCGCCGATAATGATACAATTCGGCAGCCGACGAACTTTCTTCGCTTCTATCACGTTCATTAACCGCCTGTATTTTTGGGCCAGAGCGTCGATTTCTAGATTCTGTAGAGTGTTTGTGCGCAGTTGGTCCAAATCAACCAGGAATATGACGAGAAGACAGAACGTCCCGAATGCGCCGAGAAACAAATGTTTTCTGTTGACAGCATTCGGTGAATAGTCGCTTTCAATCAATTTAGTCTTCATTTTCACGCCGAGAAGTGGGAAGCAGTTCTCACATTGTTATCTGGCCATGATTGTGTTGTCTGAAAGCAGGTTTATATATTATATGCATCCAATGCCAGCCGTAAAATTAATAATGTTGTTCACAGACATTGTTATCAGTTTCCTACGAATGCCAAAAGAAAATTTGCTGGTGTTTGTTGTAGTATCAGATAAAATGCTATTCGTTGATTCAAATGCGCAGTGTTTTTGTTTTTGTATTTTAAGAATATAAGTACAATTACTTCTTCAAACAGTGAACAAACTTTCCCATTAAATAGACTTATTTCTGACTCTTTTGAAACATCAGAATAGTGGAAAAGTGACATGAAATTAGCAATAAACCCTCAACATTAATATTATCGGCTACTGCTTGCCGAACTCTCAAAGTTTGTTGAATATTTGTCTTCCTAATCCGCGCGAAGAGTGAAAGAAGAGCAATCGCTCCTGCACGTGTCACGTTTCTTTGTTCACCAACGCAAATACAGGGAGCTCAGAGACCACCCACAATCACAACCGCGCGCTCGCTCTGTCGGATACACCGCGCATCTAATCGCTCGTCGCACGGGGTCAAAAACAGCTGTTGTCTGACCCAACCGCCGCGTAAATCAACCCGGCGGCGGAAAGACGAGACCGAGACATCCGACTATTGTGCTCAATGTGTGGGAGCAGCAGCGGAAAAGGTTGTTGGTGGGTCGATATCAATGATCTGCTGGTGAAAAGTGACTTGGGATTATGACTTGAATTTTTTGTTTTTAGGGTGGATTCTATTCAAAACTACAGTTCTTATTCTTTGCACATTTCAGGCCTGCCAAAGATATTTAATACCAGGCGCGAAGCTAGAACTCGAAGGACGGGGGGTAAATCGGCTCTTCAGGGGAGCAAATTGGAAAACGATATGGGGAACCTTTCTCTCGTTTATCGGACAGCAAAACGACGGGAGGGCAAATCCAAATGACGGGAGGGGGCTGTGCCCTCCCGTCTCCCTAGCTTTGCCCCTGTTTAATACAATATGTATTTAATGGAGAACACTGCAGCAAAACGTTGTGGGCTGCAAAACTTTTTTTTGAGCAAGAACCAATGTGTCAATTAGTTTTTATCCATACATTCAAAACTGCAGCCCTAACTCAACTGCTTATTGCCTACCATTTTCCGATATCAATACGGGACGGTTTCACTTGTGTTCCCGAAATCAACACGGGAGCTGGAACTGTTTCCGATAAGACTAAAACTTGCGCTAGCTTACGTAAATCAATCACTTATCCGGCCGAATCAGTCAACTTCGCTTATTCTACGGTAATCGCTCTTGACGATCGGTCAGACAGAAACAGCTGTTGCCTGACCGAACCCTTCGGCTCGCGCGCAACTCGACCGACAGCGAGAGCAAACTACTTTTGTCTGGCCGCGTCTGGTGGGGGTGTGCGGTTTAGCGCGGAAGCGGCACTTGCGCAAACAGTCGCGGGACTCGGATGTCGATTAAGGGGCGGTGGCGGCGTTGACCGCTGGACGCGCCGTCGGCCTTGCCTCGTCGCATTAGCGGTAAACCGTCGCGATCCGTCGGTCACACCGAATAAACACTCGCCCTCTCGCACCCGTCCGTAAAACCACTCTTCATTCGTTACCCCAACATGCGGTCACTTCAGTATACTCCACTATATTCCACTACGCCATAGACTCATTGTGCCCAGTACTAAGGAACGGAATAAACACTTCTATAGTTCGAGTTTCTAAGGCAAAATTCAGCTCGCTCTTCAATAGTGTCTACTATTGACGCTGCAAAAATTTCATCAATGCATACGAATGTATAACTTTATGATTTTGCAATATGATGGAAATGAGGACCTGAGGGTACAAAAATCTAAAAGAACACTCAGTATTCAAATTTATTGCCACAATGCAACATTTCTTGACACTGAACGAAGAGAAATGGGAACGTTTGAGTGTACTACTACTTAAGTAAAAAAGCACGAAGACCGAAACGTCGATTAATTATACGGATTTTCAACTTTATAAACGAAAGAGGTGAATCATTTCCTCTCTACCTAACTTCTAACCTACTGTATTTACATCAAAATGGGGCCGAAAACTCAGCGCCTTGACAGAGACGCCAGCGACAGGGAGGAATAGAAATACATTGAAAACTCGACGCAAGCTGGGACCAGCCGCAGAGGTCAGTCAGTGTCCCTAAATACGAAAGTGCTGGGAATTACGCAAACCAGAGTGCAAGAAGAGGGCCTGACGCGGTTGGCGTCGACGAGAAAGAGTCGACTGAGTGGAAGGGTGAATTTTGGCCGTCGGCGCGGATGATTATCGCCGCCGGCGCGCTTTCTCACGATCTCGTCTGCGCTCAATCAATCACTGCGCTCTACCGCTTAGTCCGAGTCAGCGGCAAAAGGAGAGCCACTGTCCCTCAATTTTCTTTACAAAACTTCAAGACTTGTGCAAGTTCGCTCACTTAACTTTTAGATATCGTTATTTTACCAGTATTTCAATTATTATTGCTGACAGCAAATATGGACGCGGAGGCGGTGAGAGAATTTGTTTAGAATAGATCAAATCAATATAGACAAAAATGCAATGGAAATAGGGAACATAACAGAACAATACTATTATCCGCGCTCTACACATACTACATCGATTTTACCTATCAAAATTATTAGGTATTAATGTCTTCATTGTCATGCAAACAAGATGTATTGAAAATTTTCTTGAATGTTTTGAGAACTGCGACGAAACGAAATTAGTATAGATCAATTCACAATCAAGCAAAGTAGGATTAGCAAAACATTCAACGGAATCAGTTTAGCTTTAATGAACAGTTGATTTTAAAAAATGTCCCTCAAACCTTGGAAATAATGGAAATAGCAGGAAGTACTGCACCGTTCAATATACGAAGCTCTTGCCGTGTCCTGCGAGCTACGCGGCTTATTTGAAGAACGACACCAATGAAGATAATATCCCGAAGAGTTATGCCGGAGAAGGCAGAGGTTCTTACTTACTTGTAATAAGACACTCTCTTCAGACCAACCAAGTGAGCGGTCTGAAAGCGGAAGAAAGTGGCGTTGTTCGATTAGAAGAGAGTGATCGGATTACGGCAAATGAGTTTTCTCAACCAATCGATCGCGTCCCGACCGCCCGCCGGTCAAATGAGCACACGACAAACACACACGCGGAGCTCGTCTAATCTTAGACTGACACTGAACAGGGATGCGACGAGATAGCACAACGCGATTTCATTTCGGAATCTCAACACTAATGAGGATTAATAATTTGAATAATAATTACGGATATACAGTCGAACCCAGCTATAAGAGCATTTATGGTATCAATTTTTGCAACGTGCTATAACGTGTAAGACAGCTACGCTGTTCTGCGTGGCTTTTCTATATGTTGTAGCATGCTGCAAAAATTGATACCATAAATGCTCTTATAGCCCGGTTCGACTATACAAGCATCCACCCTGGAGAATACTATTGCGGCATGATACCCTGACTCAGCCAAACATTCCGAATGAAATATTAGTAACCGCAGGTCAGTTGGTCAAAGCAAAGGGGATGAAACAATAAACAGAACACAAAAGTGTTACCAGGTTTTTCCGAATATAAGAGGGGAGTCTTCTATTCGGAAAATCGGATCCATGTACTATGCATGTATCTGCAATTTTTTAACCGAATTTTTTATTCGTAAAATAAATCCAAATATAAGAGGGGAATCTTCTATTCGGGGGTTCAGAAAAACCCGGTATAATTACGGTAATTTAACAAAGCAAGTAACGAAAGGTAATTTCAATCAATGAATAATAGAACTGGGCGGTAAGATTCGACAAGAAGTCATATTTCACTGCAATAGAATCGTTATACCTAACCGGAAAACTGGTGAGGGGGGAGCGAAAGGGATTAAAGCTTCCTGCGATCTACCGTATTTGCATTTCTATGAGCTAGTTAACATTGATTCTACTGGTGCACAGCTCTTCTGTGCGGAAAATGACGAAACAAACATGAGCGGAGTAGAAATGCCGAAATGGAGCTATACGTTTGCCAAGCAATAAACGTGCGCGAGCTCGCAAATCGCAATACCACATATGTGGTGTCCCGTGGCGGGCAGACCAAACGAACGCCAGCAGGCAAAACGAAGGGAAGGACGCGCTCGCTATGGGCACTTCCTTCTAACCATCTATTTTCATTCAAATGCCCCACCGAGATACGCTCCGGCGTACCAGGTGAACGTGCGGCGATAATATAACGTCACAGACGTTTTATTCGATTCCACCGGAAAAAAGTCGACGGCCTAAACGCCCCGGTCGTCTGTCAATCAATCGCCCAGACAGCGTGCGACTTTCGCCACTCTTTGACTGAGCCCAGCGCCGCGCCACAATGAATCAAACAACTTTTTTCAGTTTTTCGGGAATAATCGTTTGGGAAAACTGGGAAAAACAAAACCTGAGGGGGGCAGCTAAGAGAGAAAGGAAACCCCAGAGTTATTGGCACTAGAACTGGGAGTCTTTGATTGATCTCTCTTTCGCACGGCGTTTTATGTTGGCACTTAAATGAAGGGGTAGTCACGAGCTGAAGGCTCAGCATTATTAGCAGAGAACCGAATTCAACTTTAACGTTAAAGCAAAAAATTTATTCACTGCGACGGGAGCAATAAATCTGTGGGCAGCGAAAGTGAGAAAAAGCTGCGGTGGACCCGCCAAAGTTGTTCTGGGAGCTTTCATAATCAAAAAATCTCTTCAAATTCATAAAACAGCGAATCATTAACAGTGGAAGACCGACTTCAACTTTACCATTTTAGCAAAACATTCATTCACCGGAAACAACAGTAATTTCCTCAAAGCATAAGGATGTTTGTTCTGCCCTTTTAAGATTAAAACATACTGCTGACACGCCAAACAAACTACACCAAGCAAATATGTTTGGCGGCTACCTAATCAAGTCAACCGACATTCTCACTGTACTGTATGTATCCCGCGCGTAAATTTAGCTCCGCTGCCTATGAGAGCGAAAACAAGTCGACAGGAGCAGTTTTTATGTTTCTGGCGCGTGTCAACCGCACGCGCGCCGCAATTCGCCTTGAGAGCAATTTGTGCGGATGTGGACACAATTTCCATTTCCAGTGCACTGACTCAGAAGCGGACGAATCGGATTTGCGGGACGGAAAGCTAATCAGACGAAAGAGCGCCGGAAAAGGCAAAGAAAGCAAATACGCATGTACGAAATTACGAGATACTGGCGGTCACATTCCTGATTTTTTCGTGTTTGACTGTGAAATTTGTGGAAAATGATGCTAATTCTAATGGCAGAATCTAGATGGCATCTCTGTAGAGGAGCGTCTCTGAACAAAAGTTACAAAAGTTTTCGCGGACAAAGAGCCTAAAAAGGGTTGAACTAAGCTAAAGTTATCGTATTTGACTGCGGTTTTTTTAGTTCCCAGAGCCTTTGTAGTTTTAGATTCGTTAAGTACGTCGGATTGATAAAATTGCAGTCAAATTCATGCAACACTCAATATTGTCTTTGTCCAATTGGACACAGAGACGCCATTTCAAAGCAGTTTAAACTCGGATGATGAAAAAAGTACAGTAAGCGACGAAGGATGCGCAAGAAATCGGGCGTCAGCAAGACAGGACCAGGCACTATGGAGCAATAAACTTGCCAACAAAAAGGCATTTGCGCCGGCCGACGTTTTCTCGCCCGCCACACCTGCCCCCGATTGCTCGATTGAGCGCAAACAGAAAATGCGGAACGTATCTGCATTTCACATTCAAAAAAGCGTGTGCAAAACTTGTTTGTCAGAACAAACAGGCAACGAGTCCATAGAGATAAATTCACGCCCCACAAATATGTACACGACGCAAAAACCGGCGCGGATCGAAGAGAAGAACAGAGAGAGCAAACAATGCTGCGATCAATCTCTTGCGGATTTCAGCGCATTAGCATAAAGCTGCACCAGTAACGACCGAAATACGCGACGGATTAACAGAGTACTGCTGAATGTTTAACGGACTAGCGGTCCATTGACTGAATATGCAGACGACGGGACAACAACTGCAGAAGATTGATGATGAGACCGTCGCAGACAGGTAAGTGCCAGGAGGTGGCGGGAGTTTACACCCTCAGGTTTGGGTTCAAAGTACCTTTTGATAATGAATGGTAGATGCTATAGATGTGGTCGGCGCACCGGGACCGGGACCGGGACTGAGGTCATTTTTCGTTTGGACCGGGACCAATTCTTTTGATTTGGACCGGGACCAATTCTTTGATTTGGACCGGACCAATTATTTTGATTTGGACCGGACCAATTCTTTTGATTTGAACCGGGACCAATTCTTTGATTTGGACCGGACCAATTCTTTTGATTTGGACCGGGACCAATTCTTTTGATTTGAACCGATTTTTCTTAAAAGCTGACATAAAATGACCGAATACTGGACCGAATACCGGGACCAATAAAACGCCATCTGAACCGGGACCAGGACCGGAACCGGGATCGATTAAATGAAAATTGGCTGGACCGACTACAGGACCGGAACCGATTCCAACCTGGACCGACGCATCTATAGTAGATGCTACATAAAAGGATGAAGACTGAATTACATTTCAGAGAAACTACGAGAAAGTTCTTGGCTGCCTTAACGAAATAATTTATTTAAAATTTATATAATCATGTCATACCTGTAACTGGGGTCCGAGATTAACCGTTTCAGAGACCCCGGCCGGAAGGGAGAGAGGGTGAGTAGGTAGCGTATTTTCGTGTCAGGATTTTGCTTGAGAAATTCAAAATTTCAAAAAATTTTGGTCCGGCCTAGAGGGGGGGTCGTACAACAGCTAGCTGAGGTTTGGGCCCTCGCAAGGGAGGGTAACCCCAGCTAGACCCCAGCTGGTTACAGGAATATATCATATTTAAAACCAACCTATAAACGCAAGTCTGGCTGAATAATGCAACACCGATAATGTATTCCAGTTTCGCGTACGAGACTGCACTGCAGCCATGCGTGAATCTTATTTAATACATGCAAGCAAGGAATATTGCTGAGCCTGACTCACAGCTATTTTTGATGCGGACTCTTTTTCTGTTTCCAGAATAACGCAAAGCGCAAACGGCGCCGCTGGTGGAAAATAACATTACAAACCTACAGCCTGCACTGCATGGGATCGATTAATTTGTTCGTGCCGTGCATAAGAGATGTTCTAGATTGGTTTTATATTGCTCAGATAATAAAAAAACAAATAATTGATTACTCTCTTGGCTAACTATTGCGAAAGAAACAAAAACATTCTTGTCTCCTTGTCAACACAGTAATGAGATATTATGACAGAGCAATCTTCATTCGTCCTGTGATAAAAGATGTTTCAAATCAGTTTCATAAAAATCAAACAATAACAATAAACTAGTAGCATTACGACTTTCGAGAATCCTCTTACTGATGGATAGACGATTACATAAGAAACAAAACCGCCGCTTGTCTTTGAAGGTAACGCAAATGTTGACAGAGGATCACCCGTGCCGTGTACAAATGTCTCGAATCACTTTCAAAATGCTCACATACCGTATCTATTCTAATAGTAGCAGTCTCCAATAGTGGCACAGTCTCCAATAATTGCACTCCTCCCTACTTCGTATTTTGACATCTACATGCAATATTATGCAATACTATTTGCGCTCATTTAACATTGAAAAGTGTTTTGCTCGGTTTTCTTTCACTTCTTTA
The DNA here is from genome assembly GCA_034700205.1 of Plectus parietinus. Lineage (NCBI taxonomy): Eukaryota > Metazoa > Nematoda > Chromadorea > Plectida > Plectidae > Plectus > Plectus parietinus. The sequence goes on from JAQGCX010001247.1 coordinate 11,494, forward strand.
TTGAAAATAATGCAAATTAATCGAATCGAGATCGAAATCCGTCCTGACCATTTCGAACTTTTAAGGGGTAGATAAATAGCAGCAAATGTGCTACTACAGTTGCACCCGGATAAGTGCACAAAATGCGTATCAATTGTTAGAGCACACGCCACCGCACAAAGAGGCTACGCAGTTCTGC
>JAQGCX010001248.1:0-11669 GCA_034700205.1 Plectus parietinus
AGCGCGATTGAATTATCAAATCGCGTCGGAGCGCCCGTCGGTCGGAGCGCGCGGCTCGTCGGTCGGAGCATTGTGACGGGACGATTACGGCCATCGGTCGGAGCATTGTGACCACACGTTATAACGCGTGAACCGAATACTCCACGCGCTCGGCGCTGTACCTCGAGCGAATGTTCAAGGCTCATCGCGCATTGAAGTATTCATCAGTCGTCCGTCGGAACGTCTTAATTCACATTGTTAGCTCATTGTTCGGAAGAATTTCTCAGAATTGTATGTAAATCGTCATCCCAATGGCTGGGACAATAGTATTTTGACGTGTTTCACTTTGGAGCAGATCAGAGTTAGCAGTTTTACAGACCGCATATCCGTGACGAAAGATCATCGTGCATTGCATGTCGAAAGGCCGCGACAGGACCCATCGACAAATTAATTTGGTTACTATGGTGAGAGACGATATCACAACATTGCGATTAAGACTTACGATGCTATGAGTAGAGTCCAAGACGACATTGAATTACTGCAAAGTAAATATGTCTCCGACCAACATAGATATTCAGTCGACTAGTCGACTCTCAGTTTGCAGAGGCGTGCCGCGTCGTGCCGTGTGGCGGAATATGCGAAAATAACAACAGCCCTTTGCATTCGTAGCAAAAGGTAGTTCAATGATTGAACTTTGAGGCTATTATGAGAGGGCTGTTTTTTTATTTTTTATTTTCTATTACTTTTTTATGGGCTATTTTTTTTTAATTCTTCATACAAACCATAAACTGCAGCCGACATTGCGATATTGTTCGCAGTCACTCGAATTGTTGCTTGAGACGCTGACGTGGGCTTCTTCTTTTAACAGGTTACAAATATAAGTTGGCGCATGATCGTATCTTCTGCGACGGAAAGTCCAAAACATGTGTTTGCTTTGACGTGTGGCTCGAGCAACGTATCCTGCACTTTGGGCTATTCAAATGTTACGTCATGTGTCCTTCAGCCCGCTTGTGATAAGTGAATGAGTTATTATAGACCGCATAGAGCTCAAACGCTCATTTAGGTTGAAGAGCGGGGCGTGCATCAGTGTTGAACATCTTTGAACCGCACCGCACCGCAAACCGCGGTTTGCGGTGCGGTTTGGATAGGCGCCAGCGGTTCGCGGTGTGGTTGCGGTTTGACAATTTTTTGCGGTGCGGTTTGCGGTGCGGTTTAAAGATGTTCAACACTGGCGTGCATGCAACGATTGCGATTTAAATTGGATGTTTTTTTGCAGGATGACGCACTGGACCGTTGATTCTGTAAACTTCGATCATGTAGCAGTGCAGCGATGGATGCTCGACCACTGGACGTTGGGCGCGTACATTTCCGTCGGCTATGTGGTCGTGCTCTTTGCTCTCAAGCGTTGGATGCAGAATCGACCGCCGTTTACGCTCACATCGCAGCTGGTTGCATGGAACTTGATGCTCGGCGTTTTCAACATTATCGGCACATTCGTACTTGCTAGAGAATTCTTTCCTGTGCTCAGTAGACTGGGCTTTCACAATTCCTACTGCTACACCGGAGACTACTTCAAGGGCGAAAACGGCTACTGGGTTTTCTTGTTCATGCTGTCGAAAATAGCCGAGCTCGGCGATACTCTTTTTCTGACGTTAAGAAAACGACCAGTCCTGTTTCTGCATTGGTATGTAAAAAACTCAACCTACAGACTGGGGCGTGGTTTACTAAGCATTGGAGCATAAAAATCAGGGGCGAAGCTAGGGGGAGGGACGGGTTTGCCGCCCGATAAACGAGAGAAGAGTCCCCCCTTATCGTTTTCGCATCTGCCCCGCTGAAGAGCCGATTTGCCCCACCTTCCTTCGAGTTCTAGTTTCGCGCCTGATATAAATCAATACATTAAATTTTGTGTTGCCTGATCAGGCCCGCACCTATCTTCTGCGTTAGGTACACTGTAGTTCTTTGCCCTGTCTAGTCGTCGAGTTTCCGATAGTGTCAAACATTACGAACGCTTAAAAATTTCACGTAAAACTTTTATCAGGTACCACCATGCGACAGTCAATGCGTTCAGTTGGGCGATTTACCCGTACCATCCGTCAGTATGGCGTTGGATTGTCGGCATCAACTACGGCATCCATTCCATCATGTACCCCTACTACTTCCTCAAAGCTATCGGAATAAAGTGCGGCAGTGATCAACTTCAGAGCGGTTTAATCCTTGGGCTTATAGATTACCCGGCTTCGTCCCTCGAAGCATCACGGCGATGCAAATCGGACAGTTCTTCATCGATCTCTACATCATGGCCGACCTGACCAATCGCGCGTTTAACAACACACTGGGCGATTGCGGACTTCCGCCAACGTGGGGCTGCCTGGTTGGGCTAGGTCTTGTCATCTCCTACTTGATTCTGTTCGCCAATTACTCTTTCCATGCATACTTCAAACGTGGAGGAAAGCATAACCGATCAAAGACTGACTAAATGTAGTTGTTCTATGTCATTTATATGACGAAAAATGGATGGTGCTCAAGTAAAAAAATTGGATCCGTCAAGGGTTTGTTTGCAATTGATTTGGCGCCAATCTGATATTCAAGAAACAGTACGTAATTTTGTCTGAACGGGACGGTGTGTACACCCAAAATTTGGGTGCGCAATCGTTGTAGGACGCAGACACGTGCTGAAGCATAAGGCCAACCTTGCTAGCCTGAGCGTGCGCTAAATCAAATTCAAATCTGTGACGGACCTATAGTCAGAATTTCGCCATTGGTAAATAAGAAAACAGATGTTGGGTCTCGAAACGATAAGGGTCACGCGCGCAACTCAACTTTTCTGCCAATTATGTTAGCAAACAAAATGGTGCGCCGCTATTTGGCAAACGGCCACTGACATATTGACAGTAAGTGATTCCCTGTTTCCCCTATTGAGAAGAAAGCGTACTAAATTTCGAAACGATAACTGATAACTCTGCATTGCTATCTTTTTCGGGTTACGGTGTTCCTTCGCGTTTCTCTTAACCCAGTACAAAATGTGGACTATAAATTCGATTGCAACAACCTCATAGGTCTGCAGATCGGCGGAGCCGGACGAAGACGCCGTTGACTTACGGAATGGCAGAGCAAACTAAATCGTTATTGCTCACGGAAAAAGATTTCATTCGCTTGCATGATTGTTGTGCCACAGATAGCAACGCAATAGAGTAAATTTGTTGTTCACATTTTAAGCGCAGTGAAGATCAAACAGCCACTTGTCACACTTTGGAAGACTTATGTTGTGCCGTTTATTTTCGTGCGCATATCCACTTCAGTTTCTGTTGGCGCTCAACAAACTCTTTGCCTGCAAGAAACAAAATCATTCGCATAACGTAAATCGTAAATCGCCTTACTTGACATGCGTCGCGGGTCGGTTCGAGTTGCCAGCAAACGTTCTTTGAAGTTGGAGGAGGGACGAAGATGACTGGACGTAGCATTGGCCGAGAGATCGACAACGCGGAATTTAGACTTCCTGGAACACGATAGATGTCGCATATGATCCTCGCGATTCACTGTCGTTCTCACTCAGTTCTGACAAGGTACTCTGCCTCGTTGACCTGCTCAGCTTTCGCACGCCTGGTGGTTCGATTCTTGTTGGGGAAATTTCTTCCTCCGCGTTCAGCTTCCAATGCGGCTTCCTTTTTCAGCACTTCCATCACCAGACTTTCGTCAACCGGCGCGTCGGGCAAAAGAGCGATATCCGGTCCGCCGTCCGACCCCGACTCGTCGCCTTCTTCCTTCGTCGACTGTCCAGCCGGTTCTTGAGTCGGCAAGCCGCGCTTCTTGTTCAGCTTCTTCATCGTACGTTGTTTCCCTTTCGTCGGTTCTACAACAAAGTTGCAAAATTGCAACTAGCAATCGAAGAAAAGATAATGACACTACTTTTGGCAGTGGATGATCGCTCGGCAGTCGCTTTCTTGGCCATAGTGATCACTTCTTGTTGAGCAGTTCCTTCTCGGCCTTGCTAACGGCGGCCTCCAACGAGTTGAAGTGTTCCTGCGTCTGTAAACAGCCGGTATAATCGTTTTGTAGTTGCACATGACGCACATTCGCGACGAATTCTTGGAGTGCGTCGATGCGACTGAAGAGCGTCTCGATGTCGACGCAACGATCGCTGAAGGTGGCGATCACGTCGTTTGAGGCGGTGATGTCGCTGCGGATCAGTTCGGCTAAAGTGTGCAGTTCGTCCGTCAGCACCAGACACTGATGCAAACTGGCCGCCAACGGACTGTCAGACTCTTTCGCAAGCTAAAAATATTTCTCATCATTTCTTTGACGGTAAAGAGCGTACTGTAGAAAACACCGTAACCCCACAATCTTAGATTTGCAATAGTGACTAACGTATTTTCCCCTTAAAAGTCCAAAATCGCCATGTTTCGTTTTGATCTTGATTCAATAAATTTGCAATATTTCCAAGAAAAAAGTGAAAGAAAACCGAGCAAAACACTTCTCAATGTGAAAGCCAGACAAATAACGCATAATATCGCTTGCTCGGGGATGGAATTCGATTTAGGGGGTACCCTTATATTAGAATAAATACGGTAAATGTCGTTGTGGGACGTTTACTAGAAATGGATTTAAATCATACAAATTAATGATACTCAATACAACAAACTGTGAATTTTGACAGCGCGCGACATTCAATTGAGGAGTGTTCGATCGATTTTCGGTTAAACATTCGAAAATTTTTGAATACAATCAATTCACAACAGAGCAATGAAACGCCAATCACCTCAGAGTAGACTGCTTCGAGACAGTTGGCGAAATTGACGCACAGCGCTTTCAAATCCTTCTCGACCAAGTCACTGTCGAATTGCTCCTCAGTTGATGACATACGACTGAAATTGATTTCTGCAAGGAAAACAGCGGAACTGCGACCAAAGATATTTTCTAATTTGAATTAATGGATAGAACCACAAATTTTGTGTAGAAAACGTACGAAAACTTGAATAAGCTCGAGTTTATTTCCAATTGCACATGCCATACACATTGCACTTTTAATTTTGCGAAATTGGAATCATATTGTGTGAAGATCCAGGAAAGACAACGACTGGAAGTGAATGAATCGAATGAAGCGAAACTGTTGGCGAAGACAAACGGAGGTGGCAATCATTTGGTCCAAACTGACACAATACAACAATCCTCGGCAATAACCAGTGCAAGAATACAAATGATGGAAGCGGAAACCCCAAAACAGTAACAAATGATTGGCCAGAATATAATGCTGGAATAAAAGCAATACAAACAACGAATGGTTATTGGTCGATTCAATGTGCATAGCCGAAATACATTGTGACACAACGGTTCCAAACAAGAAAAACATCTGTACAACAACATTGAATTTCATTTTTCTCAGTACACACGACCGTTATTGTACCCGGGAGTCGGTCCGGGTCGTCGTGGTGGAGGTTTGTAGGAGGGCATTCCCATGGCGTTCAGGTCGTTCTCCTCGGTCTGCCAAATCTCCTGCAGTTCCATGTACTTGGAGCCGTCCTTGATGTGGGCGTAGTTGGCTGACAGACAGATCATGAAGTGAATCAGTCCCAGCACGACCACCATGCAACCGAAGTACCCCACGTAGTACCACGTGGACGCTGTGTTCGTAAGCGCGCAAAATTGTTGCAAATCACCACCACACAATACCAGAGGTTGCTGAAAATAATCAATGCGATTTTTTTTGCCTTATACTCGCAATTTCTACGAGAATTAACTGCAATTTAATGTCTTTCAAACAGAAAAAATGATCTTCATGGGACTCAGCCATTTTCGCCGCTAAAATATCATTGAGTATCAATTATTATTATGATAGAGAGCAGGAAGAAATCATTTCTGGTAATGTGACACGACGAAATTGGTCGCAAACATTCTCGGTATACGGTGCGTCTTTAAAATTCGGTTAGAAATTACGAGTACCGATTTTAAGAAATAGTGATCCACGCAGAAATAGTAACTGAGAGGGCTGAAATAATGGGTTACTATTTCTTAAAAAACGGTATATTATTGTAGACAAAATAAACGGCAAACGTACAGAGGTGGTATCGTCAGTAAGCACCGGTCTGAGAACGGTGAGATTGAGACAATGACTCTCGCTGAAACCGCCCACTGAACCGCACAGCGTCGAGAACACCATGTAGGAGAAGCAGAGCACGACGGTAAGCGACAGCACCACCAGCCAGCACAAATTCAGCAAGTAGGTGAACACCAGGAACACGGCGCACGAGATCCGTCCGCCCAGTCGAGCGCGCGCTCCCTGGTACACATTCGTCCGCGTCGCCCCCGTCGACATGATCCCCACCACCAACAGCACCAACGCCGCCAACGCCATGATCACCGCCACTATCACGAATGTCACTTGCACCTGAATGTTTCAATCTATTCAGTCACATTGAAAAAGCAATTCACTGCTAACTATTGTCAAAATTTGGCCATCGGTAAGGAAGAAAACTGGGGTTTGATATCGAAACGAAGAAATGATTTTGTCTCCGGCGTTCATGCGCTCGATGAGTATAGCTGTGATATAATTCACAGTTTCATTAAATCTTACAACGATGGTGTGGGTTTCTGAATTTCTTTCCCTGACAGGTCATGGTGTCTGTTTCTCGTTTCTCTTTACCCTGGACAAAATGTTGACTATAGTTCATGAGCTTGCTTGTTTTTTATTTTGATTGCGTTGTTGAACAAAAACAAGATTGATTACCTTGTCTAACCAGGGCAGATTATCCATCCTCAGAGCGCGCCGCGCCTGCTCAACGGAAGCATTGACGGCCTGCGCCATCATGAAGCAGAACATGGTGACGCCGACCCAGCACAGCACCGCCGAGATTACGGACGCGTACGGCACGCGCCCCAGGCAGTCGTCGTCGCCCGAATTGCGCATTGTCTCCTTCAATACTTTCGCGGGTATCGGTGGACGCTGAATTTTCGTTGGCCGCTGAAAAAAAATTAGCGTGTTTGTGTGCACAAATACAGTCGAAAATATGCTCAATTTCAAGCGCGCGCATACATTATATGTCAAATAAATGAGTCATGCTACATAGCTCGCTCTGCACTACATCGAAGAAATTGCGCGCCACACAGGACAAGACACACGTGGCGAATAGGAAAGGACACCAGGTCGACTTCTCAGACATCGCTGACCGAAGACAAGGTCGATGGACGACATCACATCAATCACGCCAAGCAATTCCACTTCCAACTCAAGTCCAGTTTCGGCGACGGATCTGCGTCGCGGCCGAGCCAAGAGGAAACGCACACACGCGTCCGCCGCCGACGACGCGCGCCTAGGGACGTGCAGTCAAAATTTAGAAATCAAGATATTTGCAAAATTTTTATAGCAAAACGATGTCCAGCTCAAACCCAATTCAACTGTATACTTTATTTTATATTTTGTTGCCTAATTATTATTTGTTGGGACTTTTGGTGAACAGCACTTTTGTCGCGTCGTCACACGCTGAGCAAATCAAAATGTGGCGAGCGGGGTCCCGGGAGAGAAGAGCGCGCTGGGACCCAAATCATGATATTTTCAAGTAATTTTCAAACGTTTATTTTTAGTGTCAGCGCTGTTTCATATGTAAAACGAATGAAACAGAAGAGGAACAATGCTTTATTTTCTTATGTACAGTGCAATCCAACAAATTGTCAACTAGGTACAATGGGAATCAAAATAATTCAACTGTGTACAATGCAATCCTAAGCCCTGACGAACAATGCTTTATTTTCTTATGTACAGTGCAATCCAATATAATTATCAACTAGGTACAATGGGAATCAAAATACTTCAACTGTGTACAATGCAATCCTAACCCCTAAGCACGTTCTTACCTGTGCTTCCACTATAAACCCGACACTCATCTCATAAAATCATAAAATCACCGTTATCACGATCAGCAATCAAATCTTCAACCGTGTTGGCGTAGGTCTTGGATCGATCCGTGTCGTACACAATGTTGTAGACGCTTGACCCTGACGATGTCGGCCCCGTTCCAGGTACCAGTTGCACCACCGTCCCTCTGAACCAGCGCAATTCGCCGTTTTCTTCGAAGCGGTGGTTGATGTTCTTGTGCAGAATCTGCAATGGATCGATCGAGGAGGGCACGATCTGTTGGGCGTTACAAATCAGCTTCTTCAAATTAGCAAGCAAATCCGAGAGAGACAATTTACGATGCTGCACTTGGAACTGAAACAGTGTTCGATCTCCCGGCTGTTTCAGTACCAGTCGCCGAAAACGAATCTGTAGTTGGACCGCCGCGATTTTAGCGGCCTCTGTGGTCAGATCTTTCAGTCCGATATCTAATTCTATTTCATTCGTCCAAAGACCATAAGGCATCACCTGATTTGTCAGATCCGAGCGAGCACGAACGGTGTTCATCTTTCGGCGATCGGCTGCTTCCTTTGCCTCCAACAACTTTGCTCGTCGCTCTGTGATCATGATCGCTTTTCTCTGCAAGTAAAGTCGGCGAATCTGCGGAGATAAGGTCTTAGCATTGTTGAGATATTCTTGTTTCTCGTTGGCAGGCATCTTGTCCAGCCAATCGAACGGCTTGTTCTTGATCAGCATAACCAATGCCTCCCGACTCAGCATGGTCATGTTCGGTGCACGGGTGAACAGATAATCGGCCAGTCCAAAAATCGACTCTGGAAGACGATTGGTTTTCAGCACCGACTGAGTGTCTGCTCGAAGTGACAAATCTCCAGGATTGGAATACTTTCCTCCGTCCAAGAAATCCTTGACAGTTACCGTGAAATACCTCTGGGCAGTCAACATTACTTGTTTCGCCACCAGCTGTTGGTCGACCGATAGATCCTGTTCGGCAATCAGAGAGTCCAGGCAAGCATCCTGAACAGAAGGAACATTGAGATTGGGTCCAAAACCACGAAGGAATTCCGAAGGATCTGAGGCATTGGCGGACAGCCACGTGATCAACTTCTGGAACTCATCACCCATGTCCAAGATGTGGATGCTGGACTCAGATAATCGCCACATCGGTCCAGTAACGAGCTTGTCCAGCAGACCGAGCACTCTCAGTTGGTTGATGATGACTGGGTCGCGTAACCGCAGCGCCAAGTTGGACACCGCCGGGATGTAGCCGACATACTGACTGCAAAACTCGATCAACAGCTCGCGTATTTGAAAGACTCGCGCAGCAATCAAGAAAAGGATGTTGAACCTATGACCGAGAAATGATGGTATGGAAGGGACCTTTACTCCCACGGAGCTCTTGAGTCGAACGAAATCTAGCCATTTCGAGTAGATGCCGGAGGAGGCGGCGGAACGCTCCGAGAAGTGCTTGGCCACCTCCCGCAACACCCCAACAGCAACACATGAGTCACTGTCCACCTGCAAATCACCGCGCGCCGAATCCAACAACGCCAAACATTCAATCATTCTATCACTGAGATTAGCCAATAAATGCAGATTGCAGAAAAACGAATTCACTTTGCACAGTTGCTGACGTTCAGACAGAGACAGCTGATCCCAGTCCAACCGTGCAAGCGGCAAGCATTCCTTACGCCACGATTCGAAAAGACTATTAAATTTGACCTGAGTAGAAGCGCGATCCGACATGACGTTCTGGATGGCAGCCACCATTTCTTGCAACTTGTTGGCAGAAGATGATGTAGTGGCAATGTCTGAAAGCAGATCCTGTAGACATTTTATCTGGGATGCGGAGGTTTTGTCGATCGTTTCCATCAACCCGAGCACCATCTCTTGGCCGTCTGATCCAGTAAGCGCAAAAGAAAAAAACTTCACAGCCCGCTTCGTTGTTTCATCGCTGTAGAGTGTGAGAGCGGTAGCCGGAATCTGCTGAGCAATCTGCTGACGCGCTACACCAAGGCCAACAGTCAAGCATCTGGAAGCAGTCCAGCGAGACGGCAGCGCATCCAGCTGTTTAGACAACAAAGTACTAAGCACAGTATTGATGACCGGCCCAACCTTCGCCTGCGCAACACCCTGCGACTGCAATAAGATCATGCATTCTACCATCTCAGGTGTATAACAATTGCCCTCCTTCGCTTTTACTAATCCGGAGTCAATATCGGACAAAGATTCTTTCAACTTCTCTATCTCCTGGTCGCGCTCCGCCAACGCTTCTTCCAGCTCAGATATCTTCTTGTCGAGCAACTGAGCATCACGGGTCTTCTTCTCGATCTGACTGGTCAACAACGAACAACTGGTGCACTGACGATCTCTAGAACGAAGAAGAGCACGGCGCACATTGGATTGCCTCAAACGATCAACAACTCTTTGTTCAAGAACCGTCTTGTTCAAGCGGCGAAGCGATCCACTTTCTTTCCGGAGTGTCGCCTTTGCCTTCTGCAGCGCCGCCTTTGCCTTCTTGAAGCGTGCCTCCCGTCGAGCTGCATTATCGCGCTGTCCCACCGTCTCCTTCAGCTGACCCTACAACCGATTTTTTCATTTTTTAAAAAAGTATGATAAAATTCAGTATTTGGCTTACCACCAGAATTTCTTGCTTGAAAAGGAACTGATTCGTAAGGCCGGTCGCGAACTCCTTCGACATCTCCATCACGTGCACTGTCTCAGCGTTGGCCGCTCGAATCTCTTGTTCATTCTCTGCAACGGTAATGGCGGCACGGGCGGCAACTTCCGCAACCGCATTAGCAGCAGAGGACACAGCACAAGCAGCCGTGGTTACCAAGCCGGCGGCAGACAAACGGGTGATTTCTAATGAAGGCAAAGTGAAACTAGCCTGAAGAAACTCCTCTCGTTCTTGATCCCTCGTTGGGTCCTTCTTCTTCAACAGCTTGAGCAACTCCCGCTTCAGCTTTTCCACCCGCTTGTGAAGAGCGCCTTTGTGCAACAGATCCACAGAGCCCTTGACGTCTGGCGTCCCGGCCAAAATGTAGAGCCACGTACGCAAGAGCGTTGGACTCGACCCTGCAAAGTGATACAAAGCAAGAATAACGCCATTCGTGTACGAAAACTTGGAAAGCGTTCGATGCGCTCCTTGTTGCAGCTCCTCGATATGGATACCTGCTTGAAGCAACAAAGCTCCTTCCTCGTTCAAAGTCGCAGAGGACATTTCTGACCTGAAATGTCACTTGTGGTTATACAATATGAAATGTCACTTGTGGTTCAAAAATCCTAAAATAGTTTAAGTCTCTGGCGAAAAAAAATGTATGTCCGTATAATAGACAATACGGTCTTATTTTATTCCTTTAAGCTTCTTCTCACAGAAACCGTCGGGTACGGGACGCGAGAGTTCAGCGCTAAAGCTACATATCTCGTCAAGCTTGAAAAACGCCAATTTTCACTCATTTTTAGTAGTAAAACAAAGTTGGACGGCGAAAATCAGCCCTATCCTTTTACACATCGCGATAGCTATAATATAGTTAATTCGCTAATGCTGAACCCGATTTCGAAGGGTACCAAGCGCCAATAATCACCCTTCTCTTGTTATGTCCAGTTAAAGATTTTATCGCAAATGTTGCGTCACGCGCAATTCGCTTCAAAGGCACAATTTACGCGCCAAATTGCACTACAGGGTAAGCGGTACTGAGAATAGAGGGGAAACGATGAATGAACGTTCAAACGACGCCGTTACGGACTGCAGGACGTTACGAAAGGTCGATGCTCAACCGCACTCAGCGTCAGCCATTTTGTTATCGTAATCGACGTGTAAATCGAGACCGCATTTTGCCGCAAC
>JAQGCX010001249.1:0-11669 GCA_034700205.1 Plectus parietinus
TCCCTCGCAAAATGTCCAAGTGGCTCAATGCCAACACGTACGACTGTAAATCTGAAGATCGCTGGTTCGAGTCACCTCGAGGGCGCTGATTTTTGCATACCCCCATAACCCCACGCGCATGTCTGCCCAGAACCATTTCCAATTTTCGCTACGGAACAAACGAGTGCAAATTAGAGTTCATGAGTTGGCATCCTGCCGAAATTTTGTTCACTACGCAATATTTTTTGTCCTCCCCCTAAAAACCGTATAATATCCGCGTTAACCGTGATAAGACAGAAAGATACCCGCCTGGTTTTTACTGCTTTGCAGCATATAAATCGATACTACAAAGTTTTGTGTTGCCTGATCAGGTTCGAAAAATGAATACGGATGTTTTGTGTTGGATATCGTAGTTTACTACCCCACTGGTCGCCGAGTTTCCGACTATACATGCAGATTTTCAACGTGCATTACTCACTGCATTCAGCTGTTTGCTGTCAGGTCCAGCAATCAAAAAGAGAATGTTGTTGCAGAGCGGGTTGGAGTGATGGAAAACACCACAGAAGAACGCGGCGATTGTGTCAATGAGAGTCTGACCGGGCAAGAATTCGTCTTCACCGAAAAGGTGCAACAGAAACTGAAACGACACATCCATCAATGAGCGTGTTCATTTCAGCTGCATCAAATCAACAAAATTGCCTACTTCAATCGTAGTACCGAGGTATGTAGCGATGTAGTGCAGAGCGCCTTTGATGTGACCGACCGTTCCGACTGGTGCGAGTGCAAAGAACTTGCGAATCTAAAATAAACAGAAAATCCGTCAAAAAAAATTGTGCAGTGCGTCGTCGGACATCAAATGAGAGCGCTATTATAGTCACAATTTTTCAAACGGTTAACATGAAATTGATCCAACACCCCTCAATTGAATGTCGCGCGCTGTCAAAATCCAGAATTCATTGTAGTGAGTATCATTACTTCGTATGATTTAAATCCATTTCTAGTAAACGTCCCATAACGATATTTAGTCACTATTGCACATATAAAATTCTGGGGTTAAGGTGCTTTCTACAGTACGCTCTTTATGAGAAATATGAGAAAAGAAATTAGGAATATATTTGTGAAAATTTGGCATGCAAGTGAAAAGGGGCAAATTCACCGTACCTTTGGTGCGAATGTCTGGTCGGTGGACAGCTTCGAGAACATGGTAAGAGTTCCCTGTGAATGACCGATGTAGTACAAGCTCGATTGGCCAGTCTGGTGCAACGCCTCGTCAATCATGGATTCGAGGTCGTATTTGGCCATCTCGTCCCAGCTGAAATTCACTTTTGGTTCTCATGCACTCGAGCAACATTACTTGCGACCAATAATTTCTCAGTATACTACTGACTTTACTGACATTTTTCTGGTTTTACTGACTTTTTAGAATTTTTTATCACTATTACTTTACTGACTTCAGGGGCCTATTTCATAAAGGACTTACGGACTACGGACTCACGGAATAACGGAATGCGGAGCGCGCGTATTGGCCATTACCATGGAAACACCAATGCGCGCGCTCCACATTCTGTTATTCCGTGAGTCTGTAGTCCGTTAGTCTTTTATGAAATAGGTCCCAGGTCGTTTTTGCACTTTGCAACAAGCTAACTATTTTAAAAACATGTTGACGAAAACAAATCAATCACTGCTATTTTCCACAAAAACCAGGTAACATGTCTGCGATATAGAGTAAAATGAGCAATATGTACCCCACCATCAATATGTACTGACCAGTGTTACAATGGAGAAACAAAACAATCGCTCACCATTACGACCAGAAATGGTATGAGTAAGAAAGAGCGTTCTTTTCGAATTCCAAGGAGAAGAAAGGTTGTGACAGTCAAAATAATCAACACAGTAAACATTTCAAAGACGAAGTGAAAACCAAAGAAGAAGAACATGTAAGGAATACTGACCAAGGCCGCAACTACGTATAATATTCCGATGAACAGTGCAGCTGTCTATAATGCAGAAAAGAATTAAGCGGAGTCATAGAAATGAACGGCTTCAAACGTAAATATCAGTGATGTTCAGGGCCAGCCTGGCCCGGTCCGGAAGGAAAGTACCGGGCCCGGGCCGGGCCGATTTTCAGAGAAATTATCGAGATGTAGAACGATTTATTCGTCTGGGTAAAGTATGCAAAAAGAGTCAATTTTGAGCGATTTTTGACTTGCCAATCAGTCAAATTGAAGGTCTATATCTACTTTTTCGTAATGTGGCTTTGTGCCAATGTGTTAAATTGCAACGCGTGAGAGTTTTTTCTTCTCTTTCGGCCAGGCCGAGCCGAATCGGTATCCAGTCGACTTCGCTGGATACCGATCAACTTTTCAATTTTCAGGCATCCTGCTGCGTGTGTGTTTGCAGGTCGGACTGTTGACGAACGCGTTGCTGCCGTGGTTGATCTTCCAGATAACGTTCGAGGTCTACAATGCCTTCTTCTCCAAGGTGCGTCTATTGTATCTTTTATTTTACTTTCTTTTCTTTCATTTTACTATTAACATACAGCCAAATCTAGTGCCTGATTTGCGAGAATTAATCCAAAAATGTTCAATTTAGTCTAATTTGTGATAGTGATATTTGATCAGAGGTTGAATTATTAGTAACCCGCGCAGAAATAGTAAGCCTGGGTTACTATTTCTTAAAATACGGTATATTGACCTTTGAGCAATCTCTCAATCCCGAATTATTTGTTAGGTTGACAAATTCTTTTCAAACAAGAAACTTTCTGTGAACCATAGACTTCGCACTTATAATATTCTTGTGCTTGCAGACACGCAAGGTGGGCGGGTACCCGGCACATGGCTACATTGTCAACACGGCTCTCTACTTGGGCTTCAGCGAGACCGCCTGCATCTACGGAGGTAAGCCATTAACTGCAATTCTTAGTATAGATGGGTCAGTCTACTGGTACTGATGTAATGCTACTCGTTCATTTTTCAAGTACTGACTCTGTACTGGTACTGATCGCGCAAGTAATGAGTCAATCAGTACCAGAAGGAAAAATAGCAAAAATCAAACAAAAAAATTGGCAGCCATGAAATCAGATTTTCCTTTTCAAATTTTAATTTCAAACTCAATAATTCAAAATCGCTCCTCTAAATTTGAATTTCCCGCGTGAAAGATGATTTTTATCTCGAAAATTTCAAATTTCGCGGCTTTTTGGTCAATATTTGTTGTATTGGTACTGAACTCAATAATTTTTCCGTACTGGTACTGATCGGCAAATTTTGGTATTGACTCATGTATAATTCTGGCTGTCTTACATGAATGTGGTTTTTGACTTCCTTGATGCTTATTGGTTGAGTTTTTGGCTGTTTGATCCTCAAATTCAAGCTGGATATTTCTTTTAATGTTAAATGATATAGAAAATATTGAGTTATCGTTGTTCAAGTAACTCTATTTTACAGTTCTTTTCCATTATCATTTCCTTTTCAGGAATCGTTCTGGATGTGATGTGCCGGTTCATGGCCGACGCCTCAGTGGCGTTCGTCGCTTTCTTCGCTGCGCATTTGGTGATCGATCTGTTCTGAATGTATCTCTGAGCGCCAAAACTCTCGGTGAAGGGCTAGGCATACTTCCAACGGCCCGTTTTGAACGGTCCGTTTTGCCAACCAATTACCAAGAATGAATTATATATTCTTGATCACGCAATATTTATTCTTGGTAATTGGTCGCAAAACGGGCCGTTTGAAGTATGCCCAGCCCTTTAGCTAAGCGTGCGGTTGGTCTTTTCGTTGACGCCGCCACTCGGGGGCGAGCGTAAACAGCAGACTGCGTATTATTTTGGCGCGCCGACGCACTTTATTTTCACACAAATAGTCGAGCCAAGAAAAATTAAAAGTTGAAGAGGCCAGAAACAAACTTGAATATGTTTATTCAATAGTACATGATTTCACTTTGGGTTTAAAATATTGCGCGCGCAATGAGTTTCTCTGTGCGACCGCGTGGTGGCGTTTCCGACCGGTGGCTTACCGTACCGCACGCTTAGCCCTGTTCACCTTTTCATACTGTATTGTGGGTTTTCATGCTACTGAGATTGATGTACGGGTACTTTTATGTTTCTAATGTTCGTATTGTCATTTATTATGAAATGGTATTTTTGCTCATCCTTTTGTAATGTTTGAGGTTCAAATGATTTGTATGCCATGTGATTGTGAAAGTATATATGGGCAGTAAATTGCTAATTAATTTCTTGAAGAGTGTTTGCATCGGTGGTGATTTCGGGTTTAATGTTCTCATCATCCATTTTCTGGAACTATTTGTATCAAGTGCAAGGATCAGTGTTGTCTTTTGCTAAGTCGGTAATTAGTCAATACAACGGGAGAAAAATAGGCCATCGACTTATTACCGACTTCGACCAAGTCTGTACCAGAGGTGGGCAAGGTTTGACCCCTTGGGGAGATTTAGTACCAAAAATTTTCAGCTCGGGAGAATATCCCCCCGGCGGCCTCCAAAACCCAATTCTATCCAGTGCTTGTCCACGCCCTTTTTCAGGCAAGGAGATCTAGACCCTTGGGGAGGGGGGGGGGTAGATATCCCTTGTGCTCAAGTCTGATCTGTACCGAATCTAGGTCTAATCTAGGACCTATTGCTCTCCCATTGTATTGGCCAATTACCGACTTAAACCACATTTGTTGCACAGTTAGCAGACGTTTTGCTCGTTGTTTCCGTCCTTCCCGCGATGGAAGTGCATTTGAGTGACGCGGAACGAGTATTCATCGTGCACGGTGTGCAAGAGGGCGTCCGCAGCGATGGCAGAAGGTTTGCATTATCTTTCCTTTTGTGTTTGACGCGTTCGTGAATGCAAAAGTCTCGTTAGAATGGAGATTTTTAATAATATAGCATTCAGTTCACGATCTATTATTCACGAACGATTGTCATAAAATGCTTGAAAAAAGAGGATCTCACTTTTCATTGCGTTTGACGAGCAAATATGAATATACAGTGTAATTCTTTTATCTGTTACCCATTTGAAATTGCAGACATTTTTTTAAACAAAGATTAATTCCTTGATATTTTAGGGTCAGGTAGTCCGATATATTGAGTTTTGTTTCTCAAAATTTCAAGCTATGTGGTTCACGCATTCTTTGCCACCAGCACTTTTACTAAAATGCGTTCACCACGACTTTTTGACTACCGTAATTTTTAATGCGCTGCAAACTTGTTCTGTAGCCAGCAATTTGTGCAAATTTGATTTGATTTATCATCATTGTTCACCAAAAATGCCAACTACTTTGATTTGTTGAAAAATGATTTGCTTGTAGCGAAATAGAATTGTGATAACCAAGAAAGTGGTGTAGTATAAATCTATCGCATTTTATTGAAAGTGCTGGCGGCAAAGAACGCGTGAACCAAATCGCTTGAGATTTTGGGATCAAAACCGTATATATGTCGTAGGGTAAGCTGCGACCCAGGGTGATCTGCGACCGAGCCTAATTCGCGGCCTGTTCCAGCTAGATCAGTCTTACATAAGTTCAAATATAAAACATATTTTGACTCAGTTTTTCATGCTGATTACGAATCTTTGTTAAAAAATGGTTGCAATTTCAAATGAGTAACAGATAAAAGAATGACCCTGTATTTCCAAGAAACTCTTGATTGTTAATTCGAAATATCAACTTGGCATTTTCAGCGCATCCGACTACCGACCGATCAGATTGGAAACGGGCGTTTTGTCGACGACGCTAGGATCAGCAAGAGTACGATTGGCGACCACTGATGTGTTAGTTGGCGTCAAGGCGGAAATTGACACTATCGACTTAAAACAGACCGAACCGAAGGGACGTATTCGCTTCTTCGTCGACTGCTCTGCCAATGCGACGCCGCTTTTTGCGGGTCAGTGCTTTTCACTTTTTTTCGAGGTAAAATCTTAAAGCGTGCGGTTCGATTAGCCAACGGTCGGAAATGCCACCACGCGATCGCACTGCCAAACTCAGTGCACACGCAATATTTTATACCCAAAGTGCAATATTTGCTGCCGACATACCTGTAAGCAGGGGGGGTCTAGTTTCATACAGCCCCCCCTCCCCTCTGCGGTCGGACCGGACAAGCACTGGATAGAATGACCCTCGGATGCAAATAGGTAAGGGTCCCCCTGTGATTGCGGCTGAAGGCCGCAAAAAATTTTGAATTTCGCGCCAAAATCCCGACACGAAGTACCGTACTCCGGCGACCCCCTCCTCCCGGCCGACTTTGATTAGCTGCCATCATTTGCTATGTTTTGTGTGTCGAAAGGGATAGAATGACTGGTTTGGAAAACGTCTTTTTTGGAACTCGTCATTTTGTCACTTTCCCCACACAAAACATAGCAAATGATGGCAGCTAATCAAATCTTCTTGTGTAAACACTACTCTTGGTTCACTGGTGTTCCACAGGGGTGCGTTCCCTTTTCAAAAACTTTCAGGTTTCCCGTTCCTTGATGGGGCAATTTTCTCCAGTTTTCGATTTCTATCTGCGCGTCTGCTTTCATTCAGTGTATTTTACAGGCAAAGGCGGCGAGGATATGGCTGAATTGGTCTCGAGCGCGCTGTCGGATGCGTACGACAACACGATAGCGCTGGACTTGCGCAAGTTGGTGGTGTCAGCGACCAAGGCGTGGACGATCTATGTCGACGTGGTCGTGCTCGAGTGTGGCGGCAACTTGACCGACGCCGCTGCCCTGGGCGCCAAGGCCGCGCTCGCAGACGCGCGCGTCGCCAATGTCCGCCTCAAGGTCAGTGACAAGTGATTTCTCTACTGTCAAAACTTTAATAATTGTACAGGGTGTTGTAAAATTCCGTTCCACCCTACCTACAGCTGCAACCAGACGGTGTAGAAGGATGCGGTTTTTGCACTCAAAAGAGCATAAAAATAAGGTAGAAATACAAATTTTCAGCCGATTCGGCATTATTGTCGCCGCGGACGGTGAAAAAGAATGACCAAAAAAGCCCACTTCCAGCAAAATGACGAAAAATCAATTTTTGGTCGTTCTCGATGCGGTTTTCACCTCATTGGCTGAAATTTTGCCCAGTTTTACAGTTTTATTTTTCCTTTAAAGGAAATAAAAAATTGACTTGCCGTCATGCATAGGTATTAAAATGAGGAAGATCGCCAAATTTTCAGTTCATTTGGCTGCAGTCTTGATAAGAACGATGCGAAAGATTGAGAAATCACAGAAAAACTCTTTAAACACTGAGAAAAAACCGCAAATTGTATCGTTGTAACGCTAACGCCGAACCGGCTGAAAATTTGTATTTCTGTCTTATTTTTTATGCTCTGTCGAATGCAAAAGACCGCATCCTTCTACACCGTCTGGTTGGAGCTGTAGGTAGGGTGGAACGGAATTTTGCAACACCCTGTATAGGGCAGACATGGGCACGGGGGGATGTGGGTGGATATCCATCCCCAAGGGTCTAGACAAGCACTGGATAGAATGGGGTTATGGAGGCCGCCGGGGGGATATCCGCCCCCGGGGGGGGGTCCGACCTTGCCCATTTCTGGTACCGGATGATCATTTTATCTATCCCACATTTTGTTTTGTTGTCGATTATGAACAACGAAGCCAATTCATTCATACTCTAGGATCAGATAGTCCTATGTATGCCATTTTATTTCCCAAAATTTCAATCGGTTCCCCTGCAGATAGGCCGTAGTCTCCTGCAGATTGAATAACCTTGCTCAGATAGATGTCCAAAGCTGCATGATTATTATCTTATTTTATCTTGATAAAAAAAGGCTTTAAAATTCTTTATCCGAATTCAACTGTCCTACCTAGTCTGTGCATTTTTGTCAGCTAAATCCTGTCTTCAATGTCAATCCCATGGTGTTATTCTCAACGTAGCAATCAATTATTCAGGCGTCGGACGCTGAAAAGAAGGAGGTAGAGCTGACAGACGACGCGTACTTCGATTGCTGGCAGCTGGACGTGTCCGCCGCCCCTCTGCTCGTGACCGTGAACAAGATCGGCTGGTCGAATGTCGTCGACGCCACCTTGCAAGAGGAGGCGTGCACCAAGAGCAACGTCATCGTCGGCATCTCATCTACTCCAAACAAAGGCGACATGGTACAATGCAAATGGCTAATAGTTAATGGCTGATCAAATCAGTTAAATCACATTAGTTTGGGTCAACTTGGCTCAAAAATTGCTTGCAAGTAGATGGCGGACCACGATGTGCAGGTCATTTAACTCGAAAACTTGAAATGGATTTATATATGTTCTTGATCAACATGCAAACGATTACCAATGATATATACAAATCCTTTTAAAGTTGAATGACCTGCACATCACGGACCGCCATATACTTCCAAGCAGTTTTCGACCATTTCAGAACCAATTTGACCCAAACTAATGTGATTTTCGAAATCTGCGACCTCAAATCCATACAAAAACGAAACTTACATTTTGGCTTGGAAACAAGCATTGAACGCCTAAGTTCAAAAACTGCATCGGTTAATGGCTACTATTGGTTAAAGTATATTTAATGGGGAATAAACGTTTTCTGAACATTTTTTAAGTTTTAAAGCGCGAATCCGAATTATAGTGTTAAAATTTGAATTTTTGCGTTCATTTGCTCATGTTGGACCGAATACCGATTATTAATCGGTCCAGGCAATCGGTCCTGGTCCAGTAATCGGTCTACGAAAATGACCTCGGTCCCGGTGCACCGACCTCAAAATTAATTGATGCAACGACAATTTCGGTCCCGGTTAATTTTGCTGGTTTCCCGGAACACACCTATACTGGTTACTATTGGTAATTTTCAATCGCAGCCCTATAACCTACTGTAACCTTACCGTAACCCTGCCGTGTCTGTTCCCTCTCCCTCCCCTATCCTCCCCAGAGAACACAAACTTGCGTGTGTTATTGACATGTAGCGAATACAGTTTTTTATTCCAGGTTACACTCGTTCGACAAACTGGTCGTGGTTCGCTGGAGCCTGATTCGGTCGATGAAATGCTCTCCTTGGCAGTCAGGGTTGGCAATACACTCAATCGCGAACTCGCTCGATTACTCGCCGACTTGGCTGTCACCCAGCAAGATCGAACTGAACTTGTATCAGCGACTGGCTTTTTGTCCTGATAAATACGTGTGATCTCGTGCCTTTCTGTTTTGCGAGCCATTCAGTGACTTTCCGTGTTTGATTACGTATGATGAAAAATGACCTTTATTGCTTGTTGGACATGGTTTGTATTATTTTGGAAGGCTGCCGCTTCAACCGGTTGTTCGAGAGCACATCTAACTCGGATTTGCTCAACATTGGATGCATTGTTCAACTAGTTGAGAGCAACATGACACACACACATGGGATATAATTTGAGTGCGAGAATGTTTTGAAGTGGACTGACTTCAAGTCGGCACAAGGGACTAAAAAGCAAGGCCCACTGCTGATGTTCTTGTTGTATGTACGTTGATATTAGTCGAGGGAGTTTATTTGTCTGAGGCCGCGTTTATACTCCCGAGACTATTCCGCGGCTGTAATGCAAAACATAAAATATTAATTAGTATGTTTTGCATTACAGCCGCGGAACAGCCTCGGAAGTAAAAACACGCCCTGACTGGAAATCGAGTCTCATTCTTTTGTCGCTTGAAACGTGGCCCGGAACTGAAACAGTGCCCTTATATTTTCAACGTACACCCGCAGATTTTTAAATACACTGAAAGAACCAAAATGGAGACTGTCACCCAGCTATATTCTTTTGAAATTTCGATGTGCAAAATTCGAGGATGGCTTGGGACTGCAACTGTAATATCTAACATCCTTGTCATTGTGGTCATTTTAAGTGGAAAAGATTTGAGAAGCAAGGGACAGCTTATAATGCTCTTGGCTGTTGGAGACATTTTCCAGGGTTTAAGTTTTGTATTCCAGGGCTTCTTTAAGCTTTCAGAAATATTAGATGGCTTTCAAGGTCCTTACTTCAGAAATTATTCAAGATGGGACTGCTCTTTTGCTGCTTGGGTGCCATTAGGTGTGGCTGGCAGTCAGCTGCCGGCAATAGTTTCTGTGCTAATAGTCTTGGAGCGTTTCTTTGCTGTCGAAACTCCCTTTTGGTACAAATCAAATGTCAAAGGCAAGCATAGATATTGGATGATTTTTACAACTCTTTTGTTGATATGTTTGTCATTGTTTGGGATGTTTGCAAGCACATATCACTCCCGAGATAAAACCTTCTTGACTGGTGACTGCTCCGTTCCAAATGGGGTGGGTTTTCTATAGGGGCTTCTTCACGAATTGTGCACTATATCTCTACAATTGTTCGCTCTGGTTACCAGTTTGTTTGTTTCCTTCAGAGCGAAACGGGAGAGCGCTACCGCATCAAACATGTCGAAAGAATTTCGTAAAGTGCTGCCAATTTTAGCCGTGTCCGCATTTTCTGTCAGCTTAGTTGCGGTTCCGCATTCAATTATTGTTGTTTCAAAATATTTTTTAACTGAACTTGCTTCAAATATGTTTTCGCACACAACAAAAATACTTTCACTCCTTATGTGTGTGAATTCATTGTTGAATTTTTTCATTTACTTTCTCATGAGCAGTGGTTTCCGTCGACAGACCGTTAAGTTATTATTGTGTGGGAACCAATCAAAATTATTGATTTGGGCGAAGAAGAGTGCACAGGTTGCCGCAAGATCAAACCAAATTAGGCATGTTCACGACAATTCAAACACTAATCATTACGATGATGTAAGAAACACATTTTAGTTCTTTCTTTCGTGAGCGAATAAATGTTGTTGTGTTTCAATGTGTATAGTCAGAATTTCGCCATTGGTAAATAAGAAAACAGATGTTGGGTCTCGAAGCGATAAGGGTCACGCGCGCAAACTCAATTTTTTTGCCAATTATGTTCGCAAACAAAATGGTGCGCCGCTTTTTGGCAAACGGCCACTGCATATTGACAGTAAGTGATTCCATGTTTCCCCTATTGAGAATAAAGCGTTCTAAATTTCCAGATATCTCTGCATTGCTATCTTTTTCGTGTTACGGTGTTCCCTTCGCGTCTCTCTTAACCCAGTACAAAATGTGGACTATATATGAACTGTTTCTGTTGCTTCATAGTTCAACAACAGATTCGCTCTCCCTTCGAATCAATAACAGCTAAACATCTCTCTTTCATTGATGCGATCAAATGCAAGTACACCTATGAGTTGGATGTGCTATTGAGCAACCGGTTGAAGCGGCAGATTTTCAAAACAATGCAAACGATGTCCAACGAGCAATAAATGTTATTTTTATGGATGGCGTCACACGTAATCAAACACAGAAAGTCAATGAATGGCTGGCAAAACAGAAAGGCACGAGATCACACGTATTTTATCAGGACAAAAAGTCGGTCGCTGATACAAGTTCAGTTCGATCTTGCTGCGTGACAGCCAAGTCGGCGAGTTATCGAACGAGTTCGCGATTGAGTGTATTGCCAACCCTGACTGCCAAGGAGAGCATTTCATCCACCGAATCGGGCTCCAGCGAACCACGACCAGTTTGTCGAACGAGTGTAACCTGGAATAAAAAATTGTGTTCGCTACTTGTCAACAACACACGCCGCAGGGTTAAGGTAAGGTAACGGTAGGTTATGGGCATACCTGTAACGCTGGTCCGAGGTCAGCTACATGCTGGCGGCCGGGGAGGGTTGCCGGAGTACGGTACTTCGTGTCGGAAATTTGGCGCGAAATTCAAAAATTC
>JAQGCX010001250.1:0-11668 GCA_034700205.1 Plectus parietinus
AACAAAATTGTTATCAGTTTCTTTAGTGGAGCGAAATTTATGTATTTGTATGTGTGTTTCTGTTGTAATTCGGCAATTAATCTCTTTGCGTACATTTATTTCAAATGGGACTTTCGTAACCATTTGTTGACGTTTTTCTCATACGGCGGACTGAGAAAGTACTTGAATGTGACGAAGGAGGTAACAAATAGTCGTACGATAAGCAGAGTTGCCCCAGGAAACGGGTTCAGTGTCGTATAGTGCAGTTCATACCGATTATTATGGACTGAAATCAATATCAAAAAGAATATTTGCAAATTGTTTTCAAAGATATGCTGTATCTATTTCTTCTCTCTCTCTCTCTCTGTTATTTGTTTGGTCTTGCATTGTTTTGTACAGTATATAGCGAATATAATATCAGCATTGTTTCTATTCTGTTTATGGTGTATTATCGGTATGAGACCGACAGCGACTGGCCAGTAACAGTACATTCTTTTTCGCACTATACTGTACAGTCCCGTGCACGCTGACCATTAAAAAGACGAGTCTGCACGCATCTGTTTCGTCTGTTATGTATTAAGATAGGCAAATGCGGTAAACAAGTGAGAACAATGGAAATGGATTTGCCGATCGCTGCTTCATTTACCGCATTCGCTTATTTTAATGCATAACAAACGAGACAGACGAAAGAGACGCATGCAGACTCGTCTTTTTAATGCTCAGCGTGGACGAAACTGTACGTAGGTCGGCAAAACAGCAAGAGGGATTCGAACTTCTGCCCTCGAGTTTTATGTAATGTCTATTGAGCTTTCACTACCACCGACTTCAAAGTTCGACTTTGCTACTTCTTCTTGTGATTGCGACTGTAATTGTTGCCTTACACATTCACAGAGTGCTTGCAGAGAGCAATATGACTGACATCAGATGAAAGAAATGTCTGTTTTCTCAAAACTTCGCTATTTTATGACTAAATCTAAATTCGAACACCATTAATTACTTCATTTGTTCGAATCAAACGTCTAGAAATGCAGGTAAGTCGTTCTTCAGCAGTGTTCTTTCTTCACGCAGCTTTTGCCATTTTTCGCCCATATGAAACCAGATTTACACGTACAGCCGATAACGCAATTCATCGCACACATATCCGTCGGTTTTTCCCCACAGCGTTCCTGACAGGACGAACCGCACGTGTTGAATTCTTGATTCGCACTGCATTTCGTTGCACCAGGAGCGGCAATACTGACACTCACCATCGTAACGAGCTATAAGAGAAATTAATTGTGTTCGTTAATAATCCTTGTACGGTTTCTCTTTGCTCTCATGTTTTGTCCGCTATAAGTGGCACATTTCCTGAATTTAGGCCCGGATTAAGAATGATTGAGTCTAAAAGCACAGACCGAAAACAATAAGGGGGACACTTACCTTTTTTCAAAACTTTTGCTGTGGGTCGTCGAGCCCATGAAAAGAAAAGGGTGATTACTACCATTTTTGCTACTTCTCGCAATAGACCGTGGGACAATGGTCACGTGCTCAAAGTACTTTATCAATAATCTGGCACAACCTGAAGGCTCCTTTGCCCTCTTCTCTAGGACTTCCATGATCGCCGTCTTTTATTGCAAGAAAGGGAAGTCAAAATATAATTAAATACGATAAACGCGCATAATTATATTTTAGCTACTCCAGTACCCGAGCATTAACCACTTACCAAAATCATCGTAAGAAGCGTTCGGATCATTCTTCCCAGCTGTGTGTTAAATGCAAATTTGTATATTCGTCAAAGAGTGAAAATGAAAGTAGAGAAAGCAGACTATAAAACAAGATACTGGACAGGTTTTTGAGAACGCAAAGATCAGTTGATAAGTGTTCCGGTTAGCAAGCGGTTTTTCTCTCCCTACAAATGACTGATCGACTGTTCGATTGTATCATCTTTGATTAGAATCATAAGTTGCCCAGATGTGGTCTAAACAAATCGTCCCCAAGATTAGGCGCATGATTGTCCACTAGTGCCTGCAACACAGCCAAAAATGGGGGGCAGAGGTATGAGGGTCCACCCCCCAAGAACCGCCATACCCACCTGAAAAAATTTTTGGCAAATATACGGCAAAATTTTGAAATCTACTCTAGCTAATACGCATAGGTGTACTTGGGGGACCCCCCCCCCACATCGATTTGAAAAGGGCGGAGTTTCCAACCTCCCCTCGAAATCCGGAAAAAAAACCGTTTTCGCGAAATTTGGATGTAGCTAGCTACATAGCCGGTCCGGCCAGGGGGGCCTGTATGTAGCTAGGTCCCCCCCCCTCGGTTACAGGTATGCACGCGAGCGAGGGCCCCACCTAGCCTGCGACCCGTGCCGATCTCTTGACGCCACGCTGGGCGCGTTGAATGACCTTACGCCGCAGGCTGAAGGCGGTTATTCAGAAAAACAAGGTGAGTTTTCACGCAGCAGAGACGTGTAACCGCGGCTCAGTAGTGTATCATATCGCGTCGCGGCGATCTATGAAGAAATGCCTCCGTCCGCCGAACGACACGAAACCCTACACAGAGTGAGGTCGACTCCTACACAGGGTGGTAACCTTGCGATGCTGTTGCTGAAAGTGTATGTGTGCGTATGTGTTTGTATGTGTGCATTTATGTGTCTGTACCTGCTTTCAAATGGAGGCACGCTAATCGAAAATTAAATCTAATGAAAACTGTTTTCGTGACTTAGCGACACAAAATGCTTTCGAGCAGTGTTAATAATCCTATATTGCTGAAACTCTTTCATATATCCTTGGATTTTTATGTTACTTTGATCGTGACCCGTTATGTTTTCTTGTCGCGCCACAAACAGCAATTTTATGTGTTGCTATCTGACTATTATTTTTGAACGGCTTAAATTTACATTCCAAAGCTTTAGCATTCTATGAACAATCATTTTCATATTCGTCCATTATTCAGAAGAAGAATTTCTTTTGCAAAAACAATGAATATTGATGAAAAGCTATGCGATATACGGATTCATCTTTACACTGCGTTGCATAAATGGGAAATGTTTCTAACGTTCTTCATTTGCTTGATTTGCCTTATCGTTACAGATTTGAAATCGAAGCTGCATAAACAAATCGAATGACAAGAAAGGTGTCAGTTTTATATTTGAACATTCAAAGTGTATTTCAATATTCCCCTGTTTATTTCTACACTCACTCTAAAAAACCAGTTCTGTTTGTAAACATGTAATTGTTATTTATTTTGGAATAATCACAGTTGTCCTCCAATTTATTTTACAGTGATAAATGGAACAATTTATTTCCTATTTTACATGCCGATTTATCAATTCAACATGGTGAAAGACTAAAAGATGATTTTGTTCCATTAGTTTACGGCTGGCATAATAGTTCAATAAAATTCAATAAAGATTCATGTGATGTCAGAACGCCAAATAAATTTATGTCTGGTTGAGTATTGCATTGTACAATTTTCGTCATCGACTGAACGCGTACCGTTTACCAATTAGGTTGGTGGGATCTCAGCTCAGTCATCTGGCAGCGCGCCCTTTCCTTGGTACGCTGGCGGTTCGCTAGCTAAATGCTAAAAAATTGTTTTTAAGGTATTACCATTTCATTCGCGTTCAGCGTCCCTTTGACCTCAGTTACGAGACAAGAAATATAATCAAAGAGTTCAATGACTGTCGTCACTGGGTTGTCGTGGATTACTTCAATTCGTTCCGTTTGCTTTTTTCAAATAAATCTGAATTTCAGTGATTCAATCGCAGTGACGAAAAATAGCGAGCGTAACCTATTTGGCGCTCGAAACGCAACACGTACGAGTAAACACGTATTATGGTCATTTTTCAAATTTTGCGGGAAAATTCAAATTTTTGTTAGTTCTTGCTGGAAAACGCAAATTCACGGCAAAAATAAGCAAAAAACCGATTTGAAATTCATCTTTTCAACGCAAACAGTTCAGCTAATTTCCACCAACATATATCAGCGTTAAACGCAGTTTGATACAATAGAAAAATAAGGAATGAAATTCAGTGAACTGCTGAACGACAAGAATTAATCAAAACGGACGAGCAATACCCATATTACTCTCGTGAAACACAATTCAGACGGGTGAGTCATGTTACAGCCATTGACAAAAACAAACATGGAGCTAAAAGTGTCAAGTTAAAAAATCAATATAAGATCCCAGTGGAAAACAATACGCTTCTCAGGGGAAAAACCTTTGGAATAATCGAGAGTATACATTAATAAAACTGAAACCAGCTTGGAGAATTATTGAGACATATGGGAGGGCAATCTACACCTTTAAACGCCGACCGCCTGTCTGCGTGTCTGAAGAAGAGGCGGACCTAGGGGGGGGGGGCCAGGGGGGCCAGCCCCCCCCCAAATTTTTGAGTTCCAGTACAACAGCAATTTTCGCCACTTATAAAGGCGACCCCTGAGGATCGCGTCAGCCCTCCCAAACACTTGCTTCTGGGTACGCGCCTGGTCTGAAGATCAAACCCCGCCCACTTTTTCTTACGGTTGGTTTAGTTACCCCGGAGGATTTCCGGGTCTCGGTCGGCCCAGGACGGTACGCATAAGAGGTAGCCCGATTCTACCTTACCATTGTCGCCACGACTGTGTACGCGGTAATTCAACAAGATGATAGAGTGTAATTTTGTCATTAGCATAGAGTGTACTAGGTGTCGCATCATTTGCGCCTCGAGATCAAACGCGGGAATTTAAATTTGTATAAAGATGCAAATGCGCAATATTCGTTGTTTCAATGAGCGTCCGAGGCTGGATTGGTCTCTGTTGCTATGGCAACAGAACCGAGCAAACAACAAAATGCCCTGATACCCAATGATTTGCAATACATCAATGCTACCTTGATTACGGTACGTCGTGGGGGTATGAACGCCACTGCTTCCCATCCTCTGCTTCCCCTCCTCTGCTTCCCCTCCACTGCCTCCCCTCCTCAATCGAGAGTCAGAGGACCTGTTTTTGAACCATCTGTAACTTTCTGGATTGTTCACCTTTTTTTTTTTGCTCAAAGTTTCCCAAAAATATTGTTTTTAGCTTGGTCAGAGACACTGCGATAAGTAACATTCACATAAGCGATAAGTATCATTCTGTGACGGATAGATGCCATTTAATTGTCATTTAGCTGAGCAAAATTGTCTTAATTCATGTGTTTTCTGTCGACATTACCATTATGTTCGCTAATATTTGCATCACAAAACCATTACGAAAATGAGAATCTAAGCACCAAATACAAGGGGACCCTCTTGAACTCGGAAAATAGTTCCAAATAGCTTTAATGAAGCTTTGAGAAAATTCACTGTTTTGTACGCAAATCTTATTTGCGTCTTTCAACAACGGAACTAACAGGTGTAATTGTCCAGCACAACAAATGCAGAATAATTGAAATTTGACTTTACCTTGCGCTTTTGTTCGTACATAATTACTTCAGAATATTTTTAACAGATTCTGAAAACAATCTTTGTGTAGAACAGATATTGAATATCTTGCAGTGTCTGCCACCCAGCGAACAACTTTGAGCAAACAGCATTAAGACACGATTTTTCTAAGGACCAAGCATTTTCATTAGTACCTTGGCACAGTTTGCAAAATATTTTCTGATTGCGCTAAAATTCATGGATATGAAGTGTTTAAATCACAAAATTCGAAAAATATACTCAGATTTTTTTTTAGAAATTTTATCCCCTAGTTATGCCCAAAATTGTTTCTAAAATTTCAATTGTATCAAACAATTTCTATTCTTATCAAAATTTGAAAATGGGTACACTATTCGATTGGAAATGATGAGAGGAATCTGAAAATAATCATACTTTTGAATTTTGATACTTTTTAAAATTTGAAATTTTGAATACTAAATTTAGGATTTTGTCATTTTTTGGGATTTTTTGATTTTCGCAAAAAACCTGTACCAATGGTGGTCTAAAATTTATGCTAGAATTAAAGCCTTCGTTCTTCTCTATCGAAGCTACTATCGAAGTTCTTAAAAGCTACCAGGTTGTTCCGAATTGAAGAGAGTTTCCCTGTACTTGGAATTATTTTCCAAGTTCAAGAGGGCCTCCTTATATTTGATACTTAGATTTTCATTTTTGTAATGGTTTTGTGATGCAAATATTAGCGAATATAATGGTAATGTCGACAGAGAACACATGTATTAAGACATTTTTGCTCAGCTAAATGACAATTAAACGGCACCTATCACTCGCAAAATTAGAGTTATAACAGGGTCGGGGTCGGGGCTGGAAAGTCGGGGTCGGGGTTTTGGAAAAGTCGGGGTAGGGGAATCCTGTCAACCCCGATCCCGTTACAATCCTTCACAGAATGCAACTTATCGCAGTGTCTCCCACCAAGCAAACATCAAAATTTTTGAGACACTAAGAGCAAAAAAACATTTTGCTCAAAGTTTCCGAAAAATATTGTTGTTTGCTTGGTGGGAGACACTGCAAGATATTCAATATCTGTTCAACACAAAGACTGTTTTCAAAATCTGTCAAAAATATCCAGAAGTAATTAAGTAAGAACAAAAACGGAAGGCAAAGGCGAATTTCAATTATTCTGCTTTTTTGTGCTAGACAATAACACCTGTTAGTTCCGTTGTATGTATGTATGTATGTAGCTTTATTCGTGAACAAGTGGCATCGCAATGAAATTCAACTGCACAGTTCAGTAAAGTAAATCTACGCAAGGATCAACACTTACTGCGTAGGTGATAGCGTGCCACCCATGTTGCTTTACCCTGCCTTTTTTGGAGAGGGAAATTTTTCTCCTAATAAGACGAGTACACATTTCATTTCTTTAAACTTTCCAACATTCACGGAGTCACTTCATTAAATTTACAAATATTTTATGATGTTGTTGTTGATGGTAATGTTTTCCCTGCCAATTAATATTGATTTAAGTGATGATTTATTTACCTTGGTCCATTCGCGGTCTCTGAAGTCGACTGGCCGCGAGGCAATGACGACACAACAATGTTTTCGCCTGGATCTTCCGTACATCTATCACTTGCGACAGTAAAATAATTTTGACCGAGCTGGTTAACTGATATGGTCAAATATGTATCTTCTATGCAATTATGAAAATTGTGATTTCATTGAGTTGCCAAAAAAAACCTGTAATTGCAGAGAAAATTTCTGAACTTCGTATATCTAGGAGACTAAATTTCCAACAAAGTGTCGTCTATTATTTTGGATGAAGACATGTACGCAAACTTGCGCACTTTTGGCTAATTGCTGTCATGTTCGTCTTAGTATAGCTGTCAGCCTACACAGCTGATATCAGGAAATAGTCTTTACCTTTTACTTTTACTTTTGCTCATTAAGATTAAACACATAATCTACATGTTGTTCACTTACGCGTGGATGTAGAGAGAAATTGGCAGAGTTGATTTAACGCTGATCGCCTTTTCTTCGATTACACGATTGATGACTGGGCTTCGAGTGTAACTGACAGACAGAATATCGTCATATTTCTTTATCGTCAAAATACCAAACATGACATATTTCCGCAATGAAACATCCGATTTTACAATTAATTTTTCCAGAAAAATTGCACTTTTTCAGATTAAAAAAAACTCGAATTTTAGTCCGATTCGAACAAAACTGACAGAGTTGTTCAAAAACGAAACGCGAACGGGACTTTCAGGATACTCTGTAAATACGGTAATTGGAGTAATTTATGCAATAGGTCTGGTCTTTCCGCTATTTACGGTCTAAATTTGTGGCTGGGCGTGGAACTTCTATCGCTGAATGGTTCTCATGGATCCCACAACTGAATGGTTCTTAATATACGAAAGGAGCGATATATTTTGCGCAGTTAACCCTTTCGCTTTGCTGACTTTTTCCACCTCAGGTCGCCAGCATTTCTTGCGAATGTTTAGCTGGAATCAGAAAAAAAAAATTTGTCATGCCCCACTCAGCCACTGTCTAATACGACTGCTTTAGCCCTGCTTGGCAATTCAAAAATAACAACACTGTGTCAACTATCAAGGTTGCAACTGAACAATTCATATTTTTGTCATGTTTACTGAGTTCGAAAGAGATCAAATTGATCATGCGTGCATCATATTACGTTACTTCCGGGAACTGAAAATAATCCTGCCCTTCTATGGTTGCTGCAAAACTCGTCTGCAAAACACAAAGTTCTCTCTTTATTAGAATAGGGGCAACTTCCATCCGATCCACCGCGGTTTCTCTCATCCATATCCGATCCGGCATCCACCGGTGAATGGGATCCAGAAAAATCTGATCCAGAAAATTTTGCTTGTGCTCAATATTGACCAAAATTAGAATTTCCGCTCACCATTTCTCTCACGTAGTTCGAATTTTTGAAAAAGTGCTTTGAATATCATCAAAATGATCAAAGTTCACTGTTTTGTTTGAATAAAAATGACATAAAATTCTATCTCCATTCATCACTCATCCACCATTGATTGGTGGATTAGGTATGATGTTCAACACTGTTGGGTGGGTGGATGCCACGATGGTGAACGGCCCTTTTCTTTGCCAAACAAACGCAAACAACAGAAAGTGTTCCGATTTCTTGTTTCGGGCTCACTTCCTCTATTTAGTGGTGTGTGGTTCTGCATATGCCTTTTTAGTGGTGTGTGGTTCTGCGCACGCCATTGCCAAAGAAACATGCCTGTTGACTGTTCACAATGAAAAAGACAACCAGTTTAAGGAATTCTCTTCGACAGGAACCATTGCAAATTATCGCTAAAAGTCCGGCAGAACTGTGTAAACAAACAGAACCTGATTCGGATATTTTTCTCGCGAAATTTTACAATGTCACTGCCATATTGACAACGTGATCAAAGTTTTCAACTCGCTCACTTTTCTCTGGTAATATTGTTGTCTGCCATGGCTCGTCCATCGTTATCAACCTTTTCTCTCACGACAATTATTGCAATTCTGCGTACCTGCGCCTCAGCGCCCACCGAAATCCGAAGCAGACAAAATGAGTATGTCTTTTATTTTGTTTTGCGAGCTGTTTAAATTATTTTGCGCGATGAAGGTTAGTGGAGTCCTGTTAATGCTAAAGAGACTTAAAAAATTCTTATTATTTGTTCAAAATTTTCCAATTTTTTTGCAAATTCAGGATTCATTTACTGTCAAAAGGGAAATTATTCGGTTGGATTAATATTCGGTTATTAGTCCGCTGGACTACCGAGTTTAAAACCTTGGCGTGCTGTAAAAAGCTTACTGTACATTCATCATTACTTTGTAGTCTTTACTTACTCAGTCAAAGTCAGAAACACACTGATGCAGTCAACAGCACAAACATGCGCTACGTATGTGATACGATACAGTACAAACATGCGATACAAACTCAGATTGAGCGCTCTCCCTCTCTCTGCCCTTGTTTAAATCATTCCTGATGACCTCTCATATGTACCAATATGTCAGCTGTCACTCATCATACTACCTACGCACTAAAATTTATCCCTAAAACTACCGAATTTAAAACCAACCGAATATGCCATCACTGCGCGATTACCGAACTTTTAACCAACCGAACATTTTCCGTTTTACAGTATCGACTATTTTCAATGATGATCTCATCTACACTTTATACACTATTCATTCAAATTGCTGGTATTTTCAGCCCAACCTCGATGCTTTTAATTGTCACCTCAATTCTCAGGTAAGATCTTACCTTAGTTTTTTGTTTCTGTTAAAGGTAAAATAATCCGTTTCATTGTTTAGCTGTGGCACACAAGCTGAACAATCCAATAACTTATCAGAGAAATACTGCATTGATAATGTCAATTCGCTGATAATCGTTAAGTGGATTGGTATTACTATGATGCTTGCTGCGATTTTATTTGTCATTGGGATTCTATGCTGTTGCAAGAATGACAAAGCAAGGATAAACGAATGAAACTACAACTGTAGATTGTCGATATTGAAACTTTCAACCTTGCTGGCATGGGCCACTACTGTTCGAAATTCGGTGCTGCATGCTGAACAAATTGTACTGAAAAATCAAAAGATCTCGTTTTACATCGTCAAAATTTTGTTCGGGTTTACCGAATAATTTTGCGATTGTAGCACTGTATATAGGAATCTGTCTCTGTGGTCAACTACTGTATACACCTCGTGCTACCAATGTGCAATCCTGATTTACAGGTGAATAAAACGATTACATTTAGTCGAGCAAGCCAGCCCCCACCCTCAAGGGACTCCCTAGCAGGCGCGTAGCTAGGGGCCCCCCGTCATTAGGGCAGCCCCCTGTAAATTCGGAATTCCGGAAAATTCCGGAACAAGAACATTTGGAAAAACAGGTTATATTTGCTGAAACTGATTAGTTAAATTGTTAAATTGTTTTCCAGTTAAATTGATTCCAATATGTGCTTGCTGCATTAACATAGAATGGGTCTATGCCTCAGCTCGGCTGTGATTCGTTATGCATTATTACATTGTGATCATTGTGCCATCGTTAATGACTGATCGAATTTAGCGCAAAATCTTGTCATGAGAATTCAGTTCAGTTTTGTTACTTTCGCTTCGAGAATATTTTGCTCTGTTTTGCTCTGTACCCTGAAATGTCAGGGTAAAGCCTGAAAACCGATATGCGCAATCGATTCAGGACCCACGAAAAACACTAGTGGACTTCTTCCATGAGAACTATGTGATCTGAACAGTTTGACAAAAAAAAGTGTGACAGTGCGCAGGTAACTATGCCGAAAGGCAAAGAAAAATGATAAGGGTCCCCCTTATCTCTTTTCGATTTTGCCCCCCTGACGAGCTGATTTGCCCCTCCCCTCCGTCCTTCGATTTCTAACTACGCGCCTGCTCCTGCTCCCTAGCTTATGATCTTAAAAAGATATCCATTTTTAACCATGGAAGTATCCACAATTTTTTCACTTGAAATTGCCAAATTTTGTTAATCGAAAAAAATAAGAGCCCAGTCTCTAATAGTAACACAGGGTAGCGAGTGATCAAAAAAATAGTAGCCCAGGGACCTGTTTCATAAAAGACTTGCACTTGCGAATTACCTACTTCGTTTTTGTTTACATTCTTGGTGAGACCGGTTAACTATGGGACTGATGACGTCATGCTCACGGTTTCCGGTCTCACCAAGAATGCATAACAAACACGATGAGCCTAATTGCGAATTAGACGTGCGGAATGCGGAAGCGCGCGCATTGGTTGTTACCATGGAAACACCAGTGCGTGTGCTTCGCATTCCGCTATTCGCCAATGCAAGTCTTTTTTGAAACAGGTCCCATGGCTCCAATTTGAATAAATACGATTTTTGCAATACAATAATATCAATTTTTGCCTCTAGCGAAGCCTAAGGCTCTTAATTAAGCGCATCTCTGGACTACAGCTCAGTGGTAATACAGGGTGGCCGAAAAGTATGGGCGTCACGAGACACGCAATTTTTTTATTTGTACACATTATATTTTGAGGTTTATTACTTTTACAACTCAACAACAGCGTAAACAACAAGATTTACATAAACTGTTCGAAATGGCCTCCCTTGGCTTTGACACAGGCCTGCAGTCTCGACTTTACGGATTCCACGGTGCGGCGCAGGTACGAGGTAGGGTCCAAAAGTTTCGGGCCTCGACATGTTAGCATCATTATTGAAAGCTGATTTTTTGGGGGAATATTGCGTGGGGTATTGTATGGCAATATACAAAATTTCATTCATTTCTGTTTTATTTTAGCGGAGTTCTAGAA